>CAIGRL010060643.1:0-12861 GCA_903798325.1 Fraxinus xanthoxyloides | reverse complement strand
TTATCTTCCAATGAAGAACACGTGGAATCCTCCACTTCCAACTGAATATTCAAAAGCTTCAGTTGCTTAATCTTTTCTTTGGTGGTTGGACACTCCAGGTGTTGTTTTCTTTCAGATAAATACATATCAACTTCTTTAAGAAACACGTCCATGCGTTCCATCAAAGGTGCTAGATCTGCGCGAAATGAGCTGGTAATCACATTTTGAAGAATTAAATTATTTTCATCCTACCAAGATCGGAAGTTGGAAAACTCATGCTTCAAGACGTTCCTAAAACACTTCTGAAGATAATTAGTCATGCCTTCTTACAAAATAGCCTTCAAGTAAGGAGACTCTTGAGTTATCCCAGGCGGGGACCAATCAGAAGAACAAATTGAAGATGTCCGATGATTATTTGTTTCTAATGGCAGAATGTTAACTAAAGCCAATGAAGGTAGAGTAGATGAAACTTCTTGATTGATCTCTGAAATGTTAGCTCTCGAAATCTCAGAATTCACTTCATCTTCATCTTGGAAATCATCTACGTTGAACGCAAAAATACCTTCATTAATAATATGTGGGTATTTGCAAGATGAACCGTGAAAATCATGAGTACCACATATTTCTTGAAGCGCACCGATTCTCCCATCATTCTCGTCAATCTGATCTTGTAAAGAGTTTGGATACATAGAGAAATTCAATCCTTCAGGAATGCTTGGAAAACCTACAAAAAACAATGGAGATATAAAAAGAAAGAGAAGAAGAGAAAAAAAAGGCTTACACGTGTTCTAGGAGCCATATGATGGTGTATTGGGTAACTGATGTTAATGTTAGAGACTTCGACGTCACCTTTTGAAGGGTTTGGAATAGTTTGAAGCGACATTGGTTTTATCGGTCGTTTAATCTTATATATTTGGAAAAAGAGTCTGAAATTGAAGTTCGTTGCATAAGACCAGACTTTGTTGAAAAAATAATAATATACCTGATCTTCAAAACTTTTATCTACCAGAGTTGGAGTCTTTCCAGGTGTGTGGAATGCTTGATCTCTAAGACTATTGTGACCTGTAATCAAAACTACTTCAGGCATCTTGTCAGCAAACTCAAAGGTGGAAGCAAACTTTGTTAATGAAACTTTAATTTTAATCTTCTTAATGCATCTTTCATTTCGAAGGTCGAATTCCCTCTTTGGATAAGCCTCTTTAGGAATGATATGCAGAGGGCTTAACCCTTTAGCCATGACCCTGTTCAGAATTAGATTAAGAACAAAGTTGCGATTCTCAGTAGAACATAAAACCTGCACTTGAACCTTGTTCAGGATCAGAAACACTCGATTGTTCCACCAAATTTGGTACTCTGAATCAACGTTTCGAAGTGTGTCCTTTATATACTCGGGAATATGAAATGTAGATCCACTTATTGTTTGAGTAAAAAACAACCAGATGCGATACATATCACTTGCATTGAGAGCAATATCTAGCTTTCTTGGTGAACTGGGAAGTTTTTGTCTAAAGCTAAGTTGTCTCGCAAACCTGTGAGGATTATATACCTCAAGAATGAAAAGGGAGCTTTCTCGACGATAAGAAAAAAAATTCAGATCGAATACTTATCATAAATCCTGTGGTATCTATAGACCTTGATTGGTCATCCACTCGCACATCAAGATGGGACGATGAAGGAAATGATTCCAACAAAAGTCATTGGCATCCATCACTCTACGAATAAGGTCCCAACAATCGACAATATTTTTTTCCCAAGAGTGAAAAACATTTAAGTTGCCAACATATTTTCGAATTATAGGGCGAGTATAAATCTTGTCCACATGAACATAAATACCTCAAGCAAAATAAGTTACAACCCAAGCATAAAGAAAATGTCCAGGTAATGAATGTGAAATCGAGCCAAGGTCTTTGACTGATAATTCGATATCCGTGTAAGTCTCTATAAATGCTCGCTAATATGGAAGGAACTAGGCTATAAGTGTACCCTCCTGCCATTTTAGAAGACACTTTAAAAGTCCCAACTCTTATATACTCTTCCTTAGACGGAAGAATGCAACAACAAAGCCACAGGGAGAGATAAGTTGATATTTCTAATTTCTCTTCTTCTTCCATAGACAAAGACATTGGTAAATCAATCTAATGATTCCGACACCTACAAAAAATATCTCTCGGCTTGTCTACAACCACGGGCCTCCATATTTCCATTGAAGCTCTTTGATGACACCTCTTGAATGGATTTAGACTCATAGAATTCTTACAATATCTGTGTTGTCGAGGATTCTAAGCACAACCATTCTCGCGAAGCAAAAATTAATCCATTCTTTGTGACTAACACAATTAGATTCATTCACATACGTAATCAGTGCGAAAACATTAAAGAGGTACGGGTAGGATTTGGAAAGTTTATATGTCAACTCTAAAAGGCTTGGGACTACTTCCTCATNTCCGACACCTACAAAAAATATCTCTCGGCTTGTCTACAACCACGGGCCTCCATATTTCCATTGAAGCTCTTTGATGACACCTCTTGAATGGATTTAGACTCATAGAATTCTTACAATATCTGTGTTGTCGAGGATTCTAAGCACAACCATTCTCGCGAAGCAAAAATTAATCCATTCTTTGTGACTAACACAATTAGATTCATTCACATACGTAATCAGTGCGAAAACATTAAAGAGGTACGGGTAGGATTTGGAAAGTTTATATGTCAACTCTAAAAGGCTTGGGACTACTTCCTCATAGTAATGACCCACGATTGAAAGTCCACTTATCTCGTGGATGTTCCAAAGAGAAATGTCAATTTCACCGCAAGCGGTCACAGAAGTGTTGGTCTCTGGACATTAAACCTCACAAAGAGCTCTGTAGTTAGAATTTGGGTGATGATAATCCTTTGTGGCAGAGCTGACTGCATAAGCTAACTGGTGAAGATTCCTCTTGAGTAGAAATTTCTAGGCCTATAAATGCCATTCCCAACACTTTGGGAAGAAAATAAATTTCTCCACGAATGACGAGCGTACTTCTCCATCGTATTTCTTTGTTGTTAATCCTATCATAAATTATAGCATTTGGGATGCACTCTATGCTTTGGGAATGATGAGGCGGGAGACACAAAAATGGAAGATGACTGCTAGATCGGTTGAACGTGGCGCTTCTGAATTTTCGTGACATTCACTATTAATGGGCATATGCAACTCCGACAAAAGCTCCAAAAGCTCAGGTGAAGGATTTGTAGTTGGCGTATGGACGCTAAGTATAAGTTTACCTCATATGTCAGGCTGGGCATGATACTTCACATCTGTATATTTGAAACAAAGGTAACTTTTGCCTTGGCTTTTAAGCTCGACAATTTCATATATATCCGAATATGCTCCATTATTAGAGCTCGTCACAGCCATTCCTAAAATAGGGAAGAGAAAATTAGCAAAAAATAAAAATAAAAAAATTAATGAGTAGTAAATGTTTTAAATTCATTTATTGTCTAAATCATGATCCTCCTAAAATATAAATGGTCTCAAATACAAAGTGCTTGGATGGTCAAATGATCTAGTCCTTGATCCCAAATACAAAGTGTCTTGGACGGTCGAAGGAGTCAGTCCTTGATCCCAAATACAAAGTGCCTTGGACAATCGAAGGAGTTTGTCCTTGGTCCCAAATACAAAGTGCATTGGACGGTCGAAAGAGTCAGTCCTTGATCCCAAATACAAAGTGTCTTAGACGGTCGAAGGAATAGGTCCTTGGTCCCTGACACAAAGTGCCTTGGACTGTCTAAGGAGCTAGCCATTGGCCCCGAATACAAAGTACCTTGGATGGAGAAAGTAGCAATCCTTGGTCTTCAATGTGCATGAAAAAGTTGGCGATTCCGAGTTTGTTCATAAGGAAATAATTCCTGAACCCGTAAAATAATTGTAGTACAAAACTTTACCCTATACTAAGAAAATCTCGAACCTCAAAATCATTGACTTGTTCCAAAAGTTGAATCCCTGAAAATAAAAAATGAAGAATGCTAGTTCCATTTTTATAACAACCATACCAAAAAAAGAAAAAAAAGAAAAAAAACAAAACATGAAAAAAGAAACGTTGGCAAATTCTTGGTTTTTGCGAAGAAACCAAGAAAACTTAAAAAAAAAAAAAGACAAACGTGAAAAAAAATAGGGTTGGAAGATTCTTGGCTTCTGTGAAATGGCTTCTGCGCATAAACCAAGAAAATTCGAAAAAAAAATGAAAAAAGACAAAGAAAGAAATGCTACAGTAACCAATTGGTTTCTTAGTTTCTGCGCAAGAAAATAATTGGTTTCTTGCGCAAAAATCGAGAAAACTAATTAAAAAAAAAAAGAAAGAAAAGCCAGTAGAAGCCACAAAGAGAGAGAGAAAAGAAACATAATCTTGTTTTACCTTTATTTGCAAATTTAACATATTGGTTTCTAAACCTTATAACTCGTCCATATTGGGCTTCACTTTAGCCCAACTTACCATAAAATATAAAAAGAATGTTTAAAAAAAGTCAATTAAGTTAGGAATTGTATGCAATAAATAAAGAATCGAATAACAATTACATTAAAAAAAATCGAAAATCAAGATTTATTAATTTATTTATTTCATAATAAATAAAAAGATATTAAGGGGGCATTCGTAGACATAAAAAAATAATAAATAAAATAACAAATAATGGGTTGGGTCGATTNTTTATTATGTATTGTAAAAGTAATATTTGATATCAATTTGTTATGAATTAGAGAAAATATAATATTGGATATAAATTTAAGAGAAAAAGACTGTACTCTCAAAACTCAATTTCTATAACTCAGATTTTTTGTGATGGTGAAATATTACAAATGAATAACATTTTTATGTTGTATTTTGGTGCGTAAAAATAAATTACTAATACATGAATCTAAATACTAATTAAAATTCTTAGATACGTGAATAGAAATAAATTCATTTATAATAACTCTAGATTAATATAGATCAAGATTCAATAAGTCGAGTTCATAAAGTTTAGGTTAATGTGAATGTTAATTAATTAAGAATTAATAACACAAAATTCATTGTAGACATAAAAATAAATAAAATAACAAATAATGGATTGAATCAATTTAAATAACTAGCCCAATTAAGTTTACTAAACTAAAGCCTATTAAAACCCATAAAAATTTAAAAGTCCATCATACTCTTTCAAAATACACAATTATTCAATTATAATCAATTTAATTGAGCGATTACCAAAATTGACCACAAATTTCACCTATAAATAGGATCAAAGGTCCATTTCAAGGATTAAAAAAAAAAAAAGGAAAAAGTGCATAAGAAAATCACGAAGTGCTGAAAAAATTCTCTCAATTTTAAGTCTAACAAACACGAAGAAGATCAAATCTTCTTCAAATCAAGTGAACCCAAGAAGATCAAAATCTTCTTCGAATTATCTTCGTCGAATTATAATAAGATCAAGTTCAAGTTTTGAAGTGCAAGTCCAAGCTATGAAATTTAAGTATCGAACAAGTCAAATTCCCAACAAATCTCGAAGCCTAAGATTTAAACCACGCGAGTCCTCGTTTTCAAATATTCAGATCATTAATCACATGATTTTGTAATTTTGCAATTACAAGAAGATTCATATCCATTTGTATTTCTAAAAAATACAATTTGTAATGGTCACTGTATTTTAATGCATGAAATCTGTCGTGCATTCATATAATACAAGAATTTTGTAATATTTATTATATTGAAAAATGAAAAATAAGGTATTATTAAAATAATCGAATTATAACAAGGTTAAAATAGTTCAAAAAATTATTCTAAGTCGATGTGATGTTTAATATATTATAGATTCTAGATGAACAAATTTTAAATATTTTTTCTTAATTTCAAATATGTTCTGATATGTTGGGAAAGACAAGAGTGAGATTATCAAGGATTGCATTTATCACAATTTTCATTAAAGTCACAATATAAGCAAAATCATTGTAACATGTAAAATAAGCCCTCATAATTATTTAATAAATACAAGTATACAAGAAACTAGAAGTTCAAACAAGTTGATTATGTGAGTATACTACACTAAAGATTATGAATCAAGGCAAGCAAAAACTACGGTATATAGGAATTTCCATAAAAATTGGCTATCACTAGTTATTAGTTTGGTGCTCGTCATTATTTTGGGATAAAAATATAGCAAAAATCCATGTGAAGTTTTACGAAGTTTCAACCGCTCTTTCGCTATCGAGGTAAATTCTCAACATGGGTTTGATTCACATTTTCACAAGTTCCTTTACGACACTCTCCAATTGAACATCTTCAATAGGTTTTGTTACACCTCATCCAGTGAGGCTCCAAGAATAGCCACATGGAAACTACGTCACAAGGAAACCCACACCCACACTCTGCATCAGCATCCTACTTGGCCTAGTCGAGAACTTTGTAGTCAAGGTAATGAACTCGCCGACCTCCCATGAGAAAGGTCGAACCTCCATAGACGAGATGAGGTAATGTGAAGTAAGGTAGCATTGATTCGAGGATCATGGCTGCCAAACGTATAGGACACGCTTTGTAAAAGATTTTCTGTACAATATCTTCTTTAATTGATAGATGTCAACTCCTTGCAGTCGTCACTCTACTAATTCAACTCTTCAAATCTAGTCTTTATCATATCAGGCCTATGTCATAAGGTGTTAACAACATTAAATGTACCTAAGCCTATAAGTGATAGAATAACCCCTACAACAAGTCGCCTTGACCGTTGTAATAAGGTCATATGTCTCTTCATCTAACGGCTATCATTTATCGTCTTCCACTATAAAAGCTCACACTTAGTGCCATTTGAAGGCAATGTAATTTTACACATTCAACTATAACATTGATCTCCCTCTCTCTCTCTCTCTCTCTCTCTCTCTCTCAATTTTTACTCTCTATAATCTGGTTCTATTTCGACCCCTTGTATTCGAACACTCTTCTAGCTCACCTTTATAGTACGTCACACACTCAAACATAATTACAAGTATATAGCTTGACCATTGGAGTACATGAGGCCACTTGTCCGACCTCTAAAGAAGGCCACATATTTCTAACAATTTGTTTAAGTGTGCAGAACAAAGGCTGTGGGGGAAGCAAAGATATGTTGGCCATGTCAACCATGTGAAAATCAAGGTCACGGATTGGTACTACCTATAGAAAATTACACTTTCAACAACGAGCAAAGCTCGTGGAAAAAGCTTGCCTGAAGTTTTTTTTTAATTCCACCATGAAGAAAGGTTTTGTTCTTAAATAAAGAACAAGTGGAAGTCTCAAAAGAAGGAAGATTTCAAGTGTTCTATACTCTTTGAGTGTTCAAGTTTTCCTTTAAAAGCGAGGATATAAAGAGAAAAATCTTCTCAAGAGACCCCATCTTTAAATAAAAAAAGCGTCCGCCCACAATGTGTGCAAGTGAAGAAGATACACATCTAAGAAGGTCAAGGGATATCTCTAAAAATGAGGTCATCCGAACCCATGTCACCCACCATCGACCTCATCATCACATAAGCGATATGGTCACAACTCATCTTATAAGATAAGTGGCAGAAATGGCAACCAACATAAGGAATATTATGGAGCAGAATTCCATCATGTAGCAGCTTCTCCTACAAATGCAAAAATAAGTGGGTTATCAAATGCCCCAAATGTCCGTTGACCAAGCATCTTCTACTAGCAAGAAAAGAAAGAGGTACAAAGCGAAAGGGCACAATCTCATTAGAATGGGAGAGGCGTCGCTCTATTGGGAAGGAGGTGGAATGGATGTATCAACAAACTACGCATATGGATGACCCTCAAATGACCCATTCAATAGAGATGACAATTTCCCTCTAGCTTACAAAAAAAGGAGAAGAGCTCAAAGGTCGGCAGTATCTTTGATATGATAGATCTCAAGATGCCTAGAAATAGACCCCAACAGCCACCTCACATATCAAAGCCCCATGAACAAATGTAAGACCAGAGGCACCAAAATGATCACTAGCCTAGAAATAGGTGAGAGAAAAAGTCAACTAAAGCCACTATAGAGCAAGCAAGGATTTTCCAAGAGCCTCAGTATCTAGCAGATGAGGAAGATTCTGATGGACCATGTAAGTCCTATGAGCTTGATGATGAAGAAGAAAATCTATCATTCTTTCATGAGCTCAGGAACGCCTATGTTCCAAGTCACTTTGTGCCTCTTAAGATTCCTTTATATAAAGGGAGATGTGACCCAAAAGAGCATCTTAACACTTATAAGAATCATATGAGCTTGAGAGGTGCTTCTCCACTGCTAAAATGTAGATGAGCCAAGAAGATTTACAACAAGCTCCATCCAGGAAGCATCAGGAATTGGTCAGACCTCAAAAGGTAATTCTTAAACCATTATCTATCCAAAAAGAATGAGAAGATCCAATCCAAAAGCCTCTAAGCATAAGGCAAATAGTTGAAGAAATGTTAAAGAACTACCTAGCATGTTTCACCGACGAAATAATGTACTGTGAAAGGTCTTAGATGCGAAAGCTCTTCCCGTCGTAAAAGGAGGCCTCAACATGAACATCATGTTCTTGAAGGATGTTCATGTAAGAATTTTACCACCTATGATAAGTCGGTGGAGATAATGATGAGAGATATTGTCAACAAAAAAATGATTGATCATCGCAATAGAGTGACTAGTAGACTCCTACCACCTCGAAGGTAAAAAAGAAGACGTCCAGCATTCCACTTGATAAACCAACAATGGATCTAAGCAATGCACCAGTTAGTCCTCACTTTCAAGCCAGGCCTATCTTATAGCCACTTTGAATGTTGTAAAAAACCCTAGCTTACGAAGGGATATGGCCTATTGGCTATGGGAACCAAGGGGCGGGTGGTTAGCCACCCAACAAACCCAAGACAATTGGTTAGGATGCCATATTCTAGAAACTACTACATTTATCATCGATTGCATGGCTACAATAATTGTCAGTGCATGGATGTGGAGCGGAATAAGCCTCATGTACCTAGAAGGGATAATTGCCCCCCATTAGGAGATTCATCCCTGCCAAGGCAAGCCTAACAACCTAGGTGAGAAGAGGCGATAAGAACCCCTAACAAGGATCTCCCTCATCATAGAAGAGAGAAGAATAGAGAGAGAGGCCTGGATAAGGGCAAGATAAAGAGAGAACCTCTAGCGGATATAGACAATATACCTATCTGATCCTATGTGGGTGATAAGTCTAAAAATGCTTAGAGAAACTACACCAAAGAGGTTAAAGGATTCCCCCCAATGGCCAGCTACATAGTCAACAACCACATTAGGGGACAAGGACAGTTGAGCCCATGATTTTTACCCAAGTCGATACGACAAGTCTAAACTATCCCCATTGTGACGTCCTAATGGTAGAGAGGCTACTGTAGCGTGCAATGGGTTGAAGCATATGTTGGTGGACTATGAAAGCTTCATTAACATTCTTTGTGGATCTACCTATGTCAAGATGCTAATAGATCATGAATTGATCCTCATTATCTCCCTATTATATGGATTCAATGGTGATAACAGCATCCCAAGAGGAAATATTACTTTTGTAGTAGAGATGGGAACATCTTTCTAAATAGATTGCCATTACATAGAGTTCCTCGTAGTAGACAACAGATCAACTTATCACAGAGTATTGGAAAGGCCAGCATTGACGGAATCATAGACCGTCACCTCCATACATCACTTGTAAGCGAAGTTTCCCATGAAGCATGGCATTGCAAGTGTTGGAAATGACCAAATGGGGGCTAGGGAAGTATCCCCATGATTTCAACATAGTGTTAATGGACATCGAAATGATCAACATTACTGAGGAAGGACAAAGCTCTGAACAAGGGAAAGACGTCGGATGATAGATGGCCCTAAATAAAGGAGGACCTTTGGAAAAAAGAGTATATATGATGAGTTAGACCCTCACACCATCGAGTCTAATTCACATACAACTCTAATATAATAGCTGAAGAGATCCCTTTTAGATCCTCGAGATCCCACTAAGTCATTACATGTGGGAAAAAATCTACCACAAGAAGCGAAGGAGATGCTCAAGAACTTTCTACACAAGAAATTAGACATCACCACTTGGAAACATGAAGATATGTCGGCATTGACCCAAAAGCGAGTTGCCACCACCTCAAAATTGATCCAAAATTCGTTCTACGTATGTAAAAGCCAAAAGCCCTAAGCCTAAAGAGAAAGAGGTATGAAGCCCCAAATGAGGATATTGAAAAGTTGGTAACCAATAGCTTCTTTAGAGAAGCCCTACATCCACTGTGAATCTTCAATCCAATCCCTATGAAGAAGTATAGTGACAGTGAAGAGTATGTATATATTTTTCCAACTTCAATCAAACTTGCCAAAAGGACAGTTTTCCTCTTCTATGGATAGATCAACTAATGGATGCCATTGCGGAGTATAAGTTATTGAGTTTCATGGCAACCATATCCCGATGACCCCTTAGATGAAGAAAATATATCTTTCATCACCGATAAAGGTCTCTATTATTTTAAGGTAATGTTATTTATGTTGAGAAATATCGAAGCCACATATCAGAGGTTCGTCAATAAAATATTTGAGGACCTCATTGGCAAAGACCATGGAGGTATACATAGAAGACATGTTCGTTAAAAGCCTTGAAACAAAAGACCACGTCAAGCACTTAGATGCTACTTTCCAAATATTGAGGAGGTATAGGATGAGGTTGAACCCCCTTAAGTATGCCTTCTGCATCACCTCTTAAAATTTTCTAAGTTACATTGTCAACTAGAGAGGTATTGAGGCCAACCTTGAAAAGATCAAAGCCTTGATAGAGATAAGGTTACCTTAGAAGCTAAATGAGTTTTAAAGACTCAGTGGGCAGGTGGCACACTGAGTTGCTTCATCTTAAAAGTGAATAATAAATGCTTTTCCTTCTTCAAAATTCTCAAATGAGGAATGGAGTTTCAATGGATAGATGGATGTGAATAGGGCCTTCCAAGAATTAAAGAAACGTCTCGATTAGGTCCCCTCCTCTCCAAGTCTAAGGATGATGAGTCATTACTATTATATTTATTTGTATATAAAGAGTTCATTAACTTAATTCTTTTAAGAAAATAAGGCATCTATCAGTTACCTATCTAGTACATAAGTAAAGCCCTTCAACAAGCAAAGGCCTATTATCTAGTTATGGAAAAGCTCATCCTTTCCCATATTACCACTTTAGAAAGTCTAGGTCGTACTTTTAGGCCTATAGCATATATATGTTAACAATCTTTTCACACAGGAGCTCCAGAAGCTAGATGATTTTTGGAGGCTAATGAAGTAGGTTGCAGAGCTGAGTGAGTTTGACGTTGTCTTCAAGTCAATAACTTCCATCAATAGTTAAGCTCTTGTAGATTTTGTAGTAGAATTTATCGATGTCCTTGAAATAGAGGAGACAATGGAACCTGTTGAGCCCCCAACTTGGAGCCTCTTCATCCATGGCTCATCTGGAGAGGCAGGCTCTGGAGCGTGAATGGTCTTGATAAGTTCAGAAGGTCATAAGCTTAATTATGTGACACTTAAGATTTGGGAAAGGAGACGCTATTGCAATGAAAACCTATTTTTCAAAAATGGAAACAAGTAGTCATGGTTTTTCTTTTAGCATCGACTTGTATGAAGAGTTCAGTTGAAGCACGTGTTTTGGGCAAATAATAGGTGTAGCCAAGCATATAAGAAATTTGATGATGTTGTCACTTTGAACACTATTTACCTAACTACACAGTACAATATACGTTTCACTTCCTTTGTTAGAGTGAACTTGATGTAGTGTCAATGGAAATATTTAGGAGAGAAAGATAAATTAGTCTGTAGTATCAATGGAAATAGTCGGCAGAGAAAGAGAAACCAATCTACAGAGAAGAAGAATAGTAGAAGAAGAAGGGAAAGAATAAAAGGAAACAGGAGAAGAAGAAATTAGAGGCAGAAACAACAGAAGGGGATAGCATAAGTAGGAGAAAAAGAATAGGAAAAATGAGAAAATGTTGGCAGCAAGCCACAATTCATTTTATTCATTCATCATCTATTCTCGACAAGTTACATTACACACCAACTTATAGAGAAAACAAACCCTAAAGTAAAAGGGCATTACGTCAGCCAATTAATACAACCCAATTTAAACTAAACAAAGCATAAACATAAATAGCTCAAAACAAATTATATGATTCGGGATAGGTAATCACTCGGTCGGGTCACACGAGTCAAGGATTCAAGTAATGGAGTTAGATGGGTGAAGTTAAAAGGCAAATGTTCAAAATTTTTAAAGGGTTCGAGAGTTGAAACGAGTTGGATTCAAAGTTTGGAAGATATTTGGAAAGAAAACGAGTAGCGAGGATTAAAATGGGTATAACTCTCAGCTCGGGTATCGAGTTTTCGCCCATGAGTATAATTCGGAATCGTAACAAAATTTTGCACAAGGCCACATGGGCGCATAATACTTTTGGACTTACAATCGCATAAAAACATGTCGAGAACAAGTTGGCAGAAAATAGTATAAAAATTTGGCGAGAATTTTATCTTTTTTGGTAGTTTCCTAGTTCGACTTAAATACCATTTAGCATATTTTGTGATCTATTTGAATTAAGCACAAGGTTATCTAGCTAAATTAGGTTTTTTGTATTTTCATATACATAGGATTTATTATTATTCATTATAGTGAAGACTTTTTTTTGGAAGGAGGGCGGTACTTTCGAGATTTTATTAAAATGTCCTCACTTGTACCGGAGGAATACCGTGGTTACAAATGATATTAATGAAATCAATAAATAAGGAAGTACTACTTCCCTAACAGTGAAAGTAAAGAATAAGAGGAAGTAGTAAAAATGAGTACTAATTCCCCTACAAAAAGAACAAGTTAAAGCAAAAATAAAA
>CAIGRL010060620.1:0-11037 GCA_903798325.1 Fraxinus xanthoxyloides | reverse complement strand
TCGGTTAAGGTCAAAATAGTAGGAATCACATTAAACCAATCCTCGTGGGAACGATACTCGAAATTCTTTAATTTCCACTTTATTACTTGTCAACGAACCGTACACTTGCGGTAATTTAAAAATCGAACATATTTTCGTGAACAATCATCATAAGCGAGGGTAACTTGTAATAAGAGACTTTTCTTGTTAATCAGACTACCACCCAGGCGTAGTATTTACTCATTATAAGAATAAAAAGTACAAACTTTAAGAGGATGAGATGTGACATAAAATACAAGCAATTAAAGTACATTATAGAAAATTTAACTAGTCAATAAAACTCAACACCAGAAAGTAAAAGAATCTAGTTTTATGTTTCAAGTGCTCTCGTCATAATCCTCGTTATTTTGCTTTGTTGGCTCATTGTTGCATACTTGCTTTTCATTTACTAATATTATCATTGGAGCATGCCCCATAATCCATGTTTGGCGTTTATCAAATCCCTCGTCAAATCTTCATATCCGTGTCCAAATGCATCTTCTAACGAATGTTTTGGGACATCAGAATAAGCTTGTAGTCCTTGCCCCAAGGGTAGCTGATCAGGTACCAATGAAATTGGATGGAGCATTAGCCTCATGGTTTCCTTTGCCAGTTCAACCCCGATGATGTTAATATCTTGACACAATCTTTATTCATCGTGTACTAACCCCTTTCTGACTGGTTGCCTCACCCAGAACTGCCATATACGAGTAAACATTATCTCATTTTTACCATATGAAGAAACCGACTGACTCGAACCTGGAAGAACTTCATTCACCAGCTCTTCATTGCAAATTCCAATTCTCTACTAACTTTAACATTACAACGTCTAAAATGGAGGATGATGCTATTAGCTGAACATTCAGTCCCTGCATTTTCCATCTCGTCAAGTCCAATAGAAGACATGTCCCGAGCCTTTTCAGCGTCTTTAGGAACATTAAGGTCCTAAGAAGCTTCTTCCATAATCTAGCTTCAAAATAAAATCATCAGCTGTTTTAATCTCCATTAAAAATCAAAACAGAAATCGAACAAGAACATTAATGGTGACAAAATGGTGCAAATATAAAATAAACATCTTCCATCGTCCTATCCATTCTTCTCCTCCTAAACAATGTTGAGAGATAAAACGTGTTTGGAAGGGTAAGATTTTTGGTAATGTGTTTGAAAAATGGAAAAGACATGCAAACTATAAAGAAAGAGATTGAACAAAGAGGCCACTGGGTAATCTTTCTAGAGTTGACAGTGAAGAAGGATGGAACTTTATGGCATATGATGGCCAGAAGAAAGCTTCTATGGAGGAATACAAATTGCCTTTGAGAATTACACTTTTCTGGTGATTGTACAAACTCTAGAGAAATCTCAGAAAAGGATTATGCTCCGAGTTCTAATTTCACCAACACATGTAGTTTGGAACACAAAGCAGGTAAAGAAGATTCGGAAAATCTAGAACTGCAAAAAGATTGAAAAATAAACCACGAATATTCAATGTGCGGAAGTAAAAAAGAAGAGTTGGGTTGATTTGGTTGAAGAGGATGTGAAAGAACTGCAAATTTGTAGTAGTAGTTTCCCGGCAAAATATTTGAATTTGACCGACAAATATTTCAACGATGAGAACTGTGACACCAGTATAATCCCTGAGAGTCCTATATTACTGAATCAGGCTGAGTATTTAAGCCGAAAGATCAACGCACTGGATATGGAAATCTGGATACCATACTCAACCCAAGAATATTGCCTTATTAAAGAACGAATCCGTGAAGTGTTCATTGCGTTTTTTATCAGCATCAGAAGTAAGGCAGCGCAGGATAAACACTGCATTCTAATTCTATGCAATCCTTCTTACAAAACATGCCAATGGACAAAAATACTGTAAATTCCATGCCAAGTATGCATTATTTGTTTGATAGATATGTTACCGGATTCATTTTACAGATGCATTTTTTGATTCAATGGTGGAAAATGGAAATTAAGTTCTAGATTATACACGAGTTACATTTTAGTTTGTCAAAAGGCCACTTTGGTCCGCCCTCGACAAATGCTTTCTTCGAATATCTGAAATCTGTGAGATAGCTTGAAAAATGTTTATTTAAGTATCAATTGCCAAAAGAGACTATAATAATTACATTATGTAATCCTATGTTTTCCTCATTTATTTCCCGCCGTCCATAAAGTTGAAAGTAAAACAAATACATCGCCGCCTTCTTCGTAATTCATATTTCACTCTTCTTCTGTACCTCATGATTTATTTTGAATCTTTCATGCATAAATTCTTTTATATACCTCCACAAATCCTTTGATAAAAAGCTCATGAAGATATTCAAATGATATCCGCAAAACTCCACCCTAAAAGATCACATTACCCATCTTTACAATCCTTTTAATTTGACGTATCAATTGCACAAAATCAATCCTACCTCGCGTTCTGATGCTCTTTTTAGTAGAATTCCACCCCCAGAATGTTGTATGATTCAATAGCACAAAATTGAACCAATCCCTCATTTTGCTGTTTTTCTATTTGGAACACGGGATAATTGGATATAGTAAGTGATTTCGCCATGCCATTTCCATGGAAGAAGGCAAAGAACACAAGAATTTCGCAATTAGTGAATGATCATGTGCAGAACTTTAAGAAAAGGCCTGGGGGCTCTTCTCTTATGGTGGAGACCGGGTTCCCTACCTCCCTTGTAGATGCTGCAATCAAGAATGGGGACAAATTGAGAAAGCCATCAAAAATTCCACCAGAAAACGAAAATAATGATCCGGTGATCCTGCAATCCTCAAGCATTTTATCAAGTTCTTCATTTACGACGCCTTCGTCTTCTCTCTGTTCTTCGTCTTCTTGCAATCCTTTGCCTCCAGAGACTATGAATTTTGATGAAGTTTCTGTGAGCGCCAATGCGAGTGGTGTTGGAACGCAGGTTGTGGTGTCTGTTGTGAAGTTAATTTTGGTTGTGGTTTTGGTTTTGGTAATGGGGACGAAGAAATTTGTCGTTGGGATAACCATTTCAGCCTTCTTATTGATTTTCCTGGAGTATGTTGGTAAATATACTTGCGGAATGTTGAAGCCGTGTTCAGATGCACAGAAGGGATTAAGATTGACTGTTCAAAGGGTTTTCAGATGCAAAGAGGATAATTCAGATCAAAAGAATTTTGATCCTGGCTGTTCTGACTTCGAGAATTGTGAATCAATGAGGCCATTTCAAGAATCTCGAGGTATAGAACAATACTGTGGTGAGGTAATTCCACATGAGAAGGAGATAATGGATGAGCACATTTGCAAAGAAATAGACTCGGAGAAAGTGGTGAATGACCTAGAAGAGTCTATTTACGAAGTGCTGGAATTGAAGAGGAGGATGTCCCGGAAGGATAAGATCAAATCGAAGATGAAGAAACTAGTTCCAAAGAAGCTGCGTAGTTCAAAAAAAGGGGAAAATAACTCCAGAAGTTCTAAAATTTATTCCTTCACATGTGAAGAAGATGAAAGTGAGGACGATAAGAATCAGAAATTGTAGCAAAATGTAGTCATTGTACAGTAGAAGGTACAAGGAGGAAGATGTGTTATATAGCATAAGTACTGCTAGTGAATTATTGGAGGCTGAGGAGGAAGTAAGTATGAACAGGGAGGAGGAGAGCATTAAACCAAAGACATTTTGTACTTGTTGGACCTGATGCTTACGGTTTTGCTTATCTTATGGTGGTGCTTGGTGATGAATAAGTTGCAACATTACAAAGATAGATAAAAGTGCCTATCAACCATTTTAAAAGCTCATGTCTTTGATAGATTATGGATTTAATATTGTAGAAATCTTGAGTTTCAGTTTTTGTATAGTCTGTTTTTTGTTTGTTATGAAGTGCTCTTCAGTCCTGGATTGTGATCCGAGAGCTGTAGATTTATAGGATGTTCGACCTTTGGTTGGTCTCTCAAGTTGAGGTTTTGTATCTTGATCTCTAAATATATAGATTTAAATCATAGATTATGATATCAGAAGTTGTACATTTTCATGCTTATTGCTCGAATACACTTTTCCTCAAATTTTTACAGTATCTTATAGTTTACATTGCATATCTATAATGGTTATTGAACTTCACTCATCATGTTGCTTGAATTCAGCTTTGCTAAATGAAAGCATCCAATTCGAGCCTTGCATTCAATGACAGACATTTTAGTTGCACAGCCTATTTGTCATATTTTTCGTGTTTGTGGTCCATGTTCCATGTATAAATCATCGCTCGCAAGTCTGCAAGAAGAAAAGGGAACAATAAATTTACCATACAAATGTAGATCTGATTGATGGATCAGAATCCATTGTGCATAGTAACTTCAGTAAAATATCAATCAAGTAGAGCTTTATTTCGTCTCTGGGAATCAGGCCAACTTACAGCCTTACAGCTGCTTATTCCTTGTGTGCAAACAGTAAGTTCTGTTTCTGAGTCGTATATCTAATAAATTGTACAAAGAACGCTACTGCTAGGATATGCCTAATCCTGAAACTTGTGTATCATTTTTTTCCCGTGAAGGCTGAAACTGGAAATAGCGACAACTTGCTCTCATTTGGCTGATCAAATACCTTGAGATGATTTATAGTCTTGTTTTGCATTTTTCTTATCCATGGTTTGGTAGAAAATAGTGCTGAAAATCTGCCTTTTGCAAGTGGAAAGGTGTCTTTGATTAACGATGGCATATTTGCCGTCTGATATAGTAAAATCAAAAAAAGGATATGGATCATGGCTGATATATTAGGAGAAGCGGAAAAACTCGTGAAGTTATATAAGGTAAGATTTCAATAATTTGGACTTGTATCTTCGAAATAGTGAAAATCTCATAGATATTCTTTTGACTTGTGCATTATATATTATTCTTTTGCAAAAATAAAAAAATAATAAATTTATATTAGTAATTAAGAAGAGCTATTATAATTGTTGATTCGAGGAAATCAATCTGACTTGCGGATTCTTTTCCTTTTTTCATTTTTATCTTCATTTCTTTTTATTCAATGGTATCAAAAAGCTTCATTTTTATGTTCAGTATTATTTTTATTTCAGTTTTGTTTTATATACATTATAAAGTAACGCATATTCTAAAATGAACCGAAGTTCCAAATCCAATTGTGACATTTATTAATTAATTAATAATAATAATAATATATTGGTGACACGAAGGAAGGTTTGCTTGTAGAAGAAGTTTGCATGGCTCCCCTGTGCATTCGGTAAAGTGATTGGTTGTTATATTTGCATTAACATTTTGTGTTATTTTTAGTTAGCAGTAGCCCACATTCTCTCTCTCTTTTCCTCCGACACATACCTTGGAGGTTCAAAACTATAAAAATTCATCCATCGTTTTCATTCATTTAAAGAAGAGAGAATAATACTAGGAAGACCAAGTGCTTTGGACATCATTCCTGCATTGTCCTAAGGTAGATATTTTTCTTGTTCTCGTTTTTTACTATTCCTTTTACATTTAGATCCAAATAGGTTATTTGTGTTTTCATAGTCGAGGATTGTGTAACGAATCTCACGTCTCTTATTTGTGTTTCAAGGCATAACTACATTTTTGCCGAAAGATCAATTACGTACGTACCGACAACGCAATCAAGTTGATGCTATGTTTCCCAAATTTTAAATTCTTTAATCTTAATCAATGAATGAGGTTATTGCAATTTTATTTAAGAGAAATGCTATTTAGCAAAATTGTTGTTTAACACCAATTTAGGTGGTAGCATTAGTGTCATTATTTTACAGATTCAATTGAATGAATCAAATAATTTCACATTTAATTGAACATATCACATAAAGCCACATAAATTGATGTTAGATAGTGGTATTCTTTATTTTATTGGGAGCTGATCCCAATATATGGATGAAATATTTGTGGTTGTAAGCAATTTTCTTTTATTACCAAGGAATGAAAGATATTGAGAATTTTATCTATGGTCGAGAGAATATGTTAGAAGGATATTATACTCCCATAAATTTCATTAGGGACGTTTTACTCTTCATGAAGTGTAATAAAACCTTATTCTCAATAAAGCTGAGGTTGGCTAAAATGTTTTGAAAACTTTACAATTTTCACATAGAATATGGAATGGTAATGTACCATTTACCCTAAACGAACGAGATAAAACTGTAACAAATTGATCCACAACATGTAAAATTGGATTACGTTTATTGTTCCTCTCTGAGAAACTGGAAAAAATGGAATCAAACTCTGTAATCTGGAGATTATTATAGAAGAAGATCTTTATATCATAACATGTATTTATTGTTCCAATTTTGAAGCAATGTTTTATGACTATATATGTTGAAATATTTCTTTTGGTTTGATTATAGATCTTTACAGTTTTACTTTTTATGTCAATAGGTGCCAAGATGGTCAACCAGGCTTTTACAGTGGATTTGAACAAGCCACTCGTTTTTCAGGTCAAATATCATCCCAATTTTCCGTTATTACCGTTGAACTTTTTCGACTACATGGTCTTTTTTGATATTCATTTCATAATATTACGTGTAACTGAGCTAGCTATCTCAGAAGCTCAAATTGACCTCTTCATTGTACTTATTCATTGCACAAGTCTGTTTGTTCAATGAAATGTCGTGGGATAAAAGTGTTGCAAATAAATAAGAACATATGATGAGATTGTAAATAAGAGACTAGCTTAATCGAGTGAAATTTAGTAGAAACTATGCTTCTTGTTCAACTATTGCCGATATACTGACAATGGTAACTTGAATAAAGCTGTTCTGCCAGAAAAATATGGACACGGGTTTTGACAGATACTCACATTGCCGTTGACCCATTGTAATAAAAAAATTCCAAAGAATTGTGGGCCCTCCCCCTAGTGTGAGTATTCTGTCAATCTGCATGTTGATGTAGCAGCTCTCATGGTAACTTAGGAACCAAATGATGAAAAATCGAAAGACGAAAATAGAATCCCTTTTCTATATGTCGCTCTCTTATTAGTTCCATCTCCCTAATGATTAAATTTTTTTATTAGGTCGGCCATCTTGGAGAAGCTTACCAGGAATGGGTTCACCAACCTATTGTCAGCAAAGAAACCCCACGTTTTTTCGGGAATGACATTGTAGAGGTAATGCAAATTAGAAAAAGTTATGCACAGATGTGTGTGTTTCTGAATGCCATTGACAATATTCTAAACCATTGGAATTCTTACCTGCATCTTGAACAGTTCTTAACACGCACTGCTTGGTGGGTAATTCCTCTCATCTGGCTTCCAGTTGTATGCTGGTCTGTTTTTTCATCTGCAAAGATTGGCCTTTCTCCTTACCAGCTAGCAACAACAGTGGTTGGTGGCCTCTTCATTTGGACATTGATGGAGTACTCTTTGCACCGGTTTCTTTTCCACATAAAAACAAAGAGCTATTGGTTCGTTATCCCCCTCCATCAAACTTCAGTTTTTCTCTTTTCCTCATTTTGTTAATCACTTAATTGTCTCGTGATGACTTATAATAAGCGACCGTGTACTGAGATCACAGAAATTACATGCAGGGCGAACACGCTTCACTACCTTATCCATGGCTGCCATCACAAGCATCCTATGGATGGCCTCCGACTCGTTTTCCCTCCTGCTGCAACTTTAATTCTACTTGTGCCAGTATGTGCAGTCTTCTTTTGATAATGTTATCCTTGGTTCATTGCTTTTTCTGTTTGCTCATATTCTACTTCTATAATGTCAGTTTTGGAATCTGATTAAGTTTTTAGCACCTGCATCTTATGCCCCTGCTGTATTTGGAGGTGCCTTGTTGGGTTATGTCATGTATGATTGCACTCATTACTACTTGCACCATGGGAAGCCATTGAAAGGAGTATCTCATGATCTCAAGGTATAACTAGTTTGAAAAAGAACTCCATTTCTATCAGGAAAAATTGCACTGTTAATCTAAAGTAGCAAGCTGGTGCATAAGCTTTCATTTTAGAGGTTTGGATGGTTTCTGTTTTTGGGGACTGTTTATACAACTACAATGAGAGAATGAGCACTAACTCGCTCCTTTTTAAAGGTTAAGGATAGTTGATAATCTTTTAATGCCTGATGAATTTTTCGATTTTTTTCAAATGTAGAGATACCATATGAACCATCACTTTAAAATTCAGAACAAGGGATTCGGAATCACATCAACGTTTTGGGACAGGGTTTTTGGAACACTTCCTCCACATTCTTCCAAGAAAACTAGCTGATTTAGTATAAGGAAAAGAGGCAAATTTGCTCGGGGTGCTTGCTGGAGACTGGCTAGCAAAGATGGGGTTGGTTTTATAGTGCAGAACAGAATGAACTTGGCTAGATGCTGCATGCATTGCTAGCTAATCTCTATTCTTTATCATCTTTTTGTACATTTTGCTTTGGTCTTTATATAATTCTAAGCTGTAACTTCTCCCATGACAACTTTTGCAGTTAAAGAGTGACAGGAGTTTTCTTACTTTTATTTTCTTTTATTTTAGTCATTTTTCGCTCACTTTTCCTAAATTCCACCTGTTCAATATTATCCTACAAAATATAATTTATATATAATCAAGCCATATTCCAATATATTTGCCAACAATTATCCATGTTTTGGGGCCTAATAAGTGTGTAAAACGCACTTATCACCAAGCATAGAGATGAAGTTCAGGCAAGTGATATCAATACCTCAACTGATTTTGTTCTGCGAAAACCACAAATGGCGCTGCTCATGTATAAGGTAAGGAATTTAAAGCTTCCTCATAACATAATGCTGCTCAAATTTCTGCAAAGCTTTTTTGGGAGGAATTTCATTTTGAAAACACGAAATCATAAGTGGTCTCAAACACTTGGTGAAGAAGACACATATTGTGAAATATCAACTGGAAAACCTTAAATTGCTGCTGAACGTGTAAAAGCAACGGTTGCCACATGGATTAATTTGTTTAAGGATAACAAAAATCAAGACAAAGGTTTAAAGCTTCAAACCTTTCAAACCTTCGAAGATCAACCAGATGAAATGGTTTTAGGGGAAAATGATGTGGATATGTTCAACTGGAGTGTAGACCTTCAGAGCTTCAAACCTTTGGTGTAATTATTTACATGCATAATGGGTTAAGATGCATTGACAGTATGTATGATGTGTCTATTGGTGAGATGGAGCATAGATGCCTAGGGTTATATTGGTGGTTCGTACCGGGGATGTAGAGTGTGATATTTGGAACATGAGTGGAGATGTGATTAAATGTTGAAATCTTTTATATGTGAAGAGACCCTAATCAAGTGGAATGTGAGAGAGACACTTCTATCTCTTCTGTTTAGTGAAGACTCATTATCCATTTAGGTTGAGAGAAGTGATGTGGTGATAAAGGACTATCCAAGGACTTAGGGTTTATAGAAGTCTACCAATTAGATATGAGTTGAGTGTTTAGTTTAGTGAGCATAGTGGGTGATGAGAGGAGATATGTGTTTTTAAGGCGTGAGTAACACGGATTGGGATATGATTAAGTGTTGTGAGATCTTTTTGTGTGGTCATCTATATATTTATTACATTTGTGGATTGACCGTTTGATTGATTGACTTGGTGTTAAACTGTTGTTTTGTGTGAACGTATTTTGGAAAAGATATGTGGATTATCCTATATTATATCTTCATGATATAATTATTTGCTCTTAATTTTTTAACGTTATTCTCTGCTTCTACTCAAGTTTTTTTTACCTTAACCCTAGTGAGTACAGGAGCAGGTATGATATGTGTTTTAGGTTCGAAATATAAGGTAAGGTCCGTGATTACAATTTTATTGGTTGTCTTTGATTATGCAATCATTAACTTTGTATTTTGATTGCTTGAAAATTAATTTGGTATACAACTTGGGCCGTTAGAAGTAGGTTAAACAATTAATGTTGCTCACGACCCATATATATTACCTCTTGGATAACTTTGAATCTTGACCAAACCTTTTATTGGTCCAATTAATGCCTAACCACACACACACACACACACACACACACAATATATATGGTGTCTTTATCCTATCCGTAAAGTGTGTGATTTGTGTGAAAAAGAAGAAAAAATGCGGTTGCTTCTTCCTGCAAAAGTAGGCTGCCACATTGAGAAGAAAAATCAGCGACTTTCCTTTGATTTTTGTTCTCTTCTCTTGCCTTCTTGCATTATTTTTCTTCTTCCCTTTGTGGCTACAAATCATCATTGTTATCTTGTCATTTGTGGGTGAGATTGAGGAGCAACTGAGGTGAATATATTAGTTGTGTGTTGGAGCCATTTGAATTGGTTGTTTGGTAGAGAAAAGTAACGTGAAACTGAGCTCCAAAATCACAGTTTTGACGACCCTTGGAACAAGCTTCTGCGAGAAATCACCATCAAAGTGGTTGGTTGGTCTGAAAGTTCGAGAATGAGGAGGACACACTCAAGGTACTTGATGGTGGTCCTTATTTTGTCTATGAGAGATCTTTGAGGTTGAAAGTAATGCCTCGATGTTTCAAGTTTAACGATAAGGAGATTAGCGCTATGCCTGTGTGGATAACTTTATCAGGGTTTCCATTGGCTTGTTGAGATCTAAATGCTTTGGGGAAAGATTACCTCCAAAGTCGGAAAACCAATATCTACTGATAAGCTCACGTCAACTAAGAGTCGACTTTTGTATGCAAGATTTCTTGTTGATATCGATACTTCTTTGGAGTTAGTCTGATCAATCAAGATAAAATTGCTCACTAGAAAGTTGAGAGATCGGCTTGTTTCTTATGAACATGAGCCTAAATTTCGCTCGACTTGCAAAATGTTTGTCCATGCAACTCTTGGTTGCAATCTTAAAAAAGGGATTGCAGGTAATAAAGGTATCCCAATGACGCAGAACGGAAGTAAAAAATTTATCAGCGTAAATCTTTAAGACACGAAAACTGGTATTCACAAAAACGAAACTTGTATTCAATTCTATGATGACGAAAAAACGTTCAAAAGTTTTTAAATAGGCGTTACAAGAAACCCTAAAAGTATAGGATAGTAAAACATTCCAAAAATAGAGAAAACTCAAAACAGGAAATATGGAAATTAA
>CAIGRL010060601.1:0-13428 GCA_903798325.1 Fraxinus xanthoxyloides | reverse complement strand
CTTGCTAGCAAAAAAAAAAAAAAAGAGGGAGGAGAGTCAAAAAAGAGAACAAAAGAGCAGGAGAAAAAAGAGAGAAGAATGCTGGTCCAGCTGCTGTCATTATGGCTCATATGGACATCATGTTGCCATTCAACGTCAATATTTTGTTTGAAGGAAAGATCCGCTACCCTTGGGGGAGATCAATATAGCGTAGATTGCAAAAATCAAGTTCTCTGAGTTGGGGAGGAATGATGTAGATCCTAATATATGATACGTTGAAGAGTTACCCATGTTAGCCAATTCTTCTGAGGAAAAAAAATTGCAATTCGTTTTGGAGGATTATCTTGTAATTGATTAAATTTTCCTTAGTTATTAGTACTAACTTAAGTAATGTTCAATTTTCATATTTTGGTGACTTTTGAGGATATTAAGCATAAATAGGATTAGGGTTTTCGATGTACATAAACTATTGATTATTGAGATATTAACATATCCCTTAGCTCTTCTCTCCCGTCTTTTCTATTTCTCACTATACCGTAGTCCAAATATTTTAAGTTCAATCTGACTTTATTTTGTTTGATAATTAGATGATCTATCCTCTTAACATTGTTTGTTCTGCTTCTCTTATTCATAATATAAGTTTCTTAGTAGAAAAAATAGAGCTTTCAAAGTGAAATTGTTATGGAGATTTACTTTCTGAAAAGGAGTCCCTTTGGAGAGTATTAATGTAGAGAAATGTGTTGCTGTACTTTGTGACTGGGCACCTGAACATCTCCATCCTACTTATGGAGTTGGCTTATTATGGAGGATTGTTATGAATGAGTGGTCAGGTTTTTCAACATGCTTGCTTAGTGGTGGACTTGGGAATTGGGTGAGGTTTTGGCCATATGGTGGTGATGTTGCATCAAACTAGGAGTTGTGTAAGTTTCTTAATGTTAAAACAGACAAGTTCAGTCGCGTGCCTGATATTCTATGTGGAAGGAAGTTAGAATTTTTGAAGGAAGAGAGCTAGCATACTTTGAGATATTGGAAAAGGCAAAATTCCTAGTCCTCTACTTCTAACTAATTATCTGTGTTCCTTTTAATGTAGTTTACAATTTGAAAGTACTTTCTTGATTTTTGGTTTAGTGGATGGAAGATATCTCATCCTCCATGAATTATGAATATGCTCCTTTGATTACTAAAAAGATTGTTCTGTCTTTAAAAATATTTCACCTTTGAGACAAAAAAATTATTTTTTATTTATGGTAGTATTTTATATTCTCAACTGTCAACTGGTGCATTCTATTTGTAGGTGGCTGTTAATCAAGCTTCTGGATCAGGTAGAGCAAGAAGAGATGCTGCAGCTCGTGCCATGCAGGGATGGCATGCTCATCGTCTTCTCGGCAGTGGGGAAGTTGCAGATCCCATCATTAAGGTACATGAAGTAAGTTTAATATGTATTTATTCTCTTACTTTATGGTTTACTTTTTCCTCTATCAAGAACTATTACAGCAGTTTTTCTGTTTTGTAGGACAAGAACCCAGTTACCACTCCAAAGCGTGAAAAACAGCTAAAAAACATTGGTATGATCAATCATTATGGTAGAAGCCATAGAGCGCTCCCTTCTTCCAAGTGCATTGGAACTTGAAATTTTATTTTTCTAATTCTCGATCAAGGTTTGCTGAAGCGTAAAAGGCTATCACCTATTGAGCATGATGTCAAAGTCGGCCATATAGCATCAAAATCACAGTTAAGATCTCTAAACATAGTATCGAAATCACTGTTAAGATCTCGAAGTTATAATCCCCTTGTTTTCGATATTCTGATTGTTTGTTGTTTTTTATTTTTGGACACCACTAAGCAATTTCCATACAGATCGAAAATTCAACTTCAGCGTTTCACAATCAAATAATGATTTATGGTCATAAAGAAAACTGCATAATATCATAATTAGAACAGGATCTAACAATAGCAGCTCAAATTGTCATGGAACACTCAACCACCAGAATTTTAGCAATATGAAAGTATAACTTAAGCTGGTGTGCTAACACTATCCACTTCCTGCAAGTAATTGTTGATTTTGGCTGGAGTGAAAACTCCGAATACTTTGTCACTGCTGATCATGCCAATCTCGATGTTTTTCCCAAAATATCCTTAAGATCCCTCCTTCAGCGTCAATATTGCCATGTGGACAGCTTCATCAAGCTCCATATCATCAGTATACCTATTTTTTTTTCTCAGAAAGTCTTTGGATTGAACTCATTCTCCCCCCTGGCTGATGCTTTTTAAGTGAAGTATGATCCTGATGGATCCACCTGATATAGTTATAGACACCTGTCATCAAACCCCGCTACCAAGAGGGGATGCCAAATGGCCTTATACAAACTGATTGAGAGAATTCCTCCATAACAACAGCAGTCTCCCTGACAAGTTGTGTAACAGGGATTGGTTCTTTAGAAAGCCGATGACATTACTCAGCCTTTTTCCTACTTTTACGAACCAACTCAAGAATTGGGGCCAATGCTATTAGAGGTGAAATCTGAATCTTTTGCATGGATGTTTCATGAACCAAAATAGATGGTAATTTCTTCTCAGTCGCAATAACACCACCATTAGCAGCTATAATCCTAAAGATGTCTGACCAGATCCAATTGCAGTCAAGGATGTCCAATCTGAACAAGCTTTCCTAAAGGGCTGAAAGTGGTGTGAGATAGAATTCTGATTGTCACTCATTGATTTTTTGGTTGAACTTTAACTGAGATCCTGTAGATTTAGGAGAATTTCTCCTGACATAATGTGATTCCAATTGCAGTCTTGAATATGTTGATAGTTTACATGTTATATTCTGGATCTCTTCTTTATGGTCTATCAAAGTTGCTATGCTGAAGACAATTTAATCTTCCACAAGGTATTTGTTACAAATATTTTTAATTGAGGAATTCCAAAACAATGACAAACATATAATGTGTTGGGCAAAAATTATAAATCATTTACAAATGGTCAAAGGACAAACTTGATTTTCAACTACACATTCTAGAGGGTCCACAAGTACTAACCACTTTTTCATCACTCATTACTACCTATTTATAAATTAAACCGTTTACAAATTCTTCGGTAATGGAGGCTTTTAGGTTTGTTCCAAATGATAATCAAAGCTAAACACCTAAACATTCTCCATTTGAAAGCCAGTGTAAACCTTGTCACATCTCAACATCCTAAAGCGAGGCCTTTTATGCACAATTATCTTGGAATGACGGGGAAACCCACGATTTTCCAAGAAAAGACTGAGTCTTAAATTAGAGTTTAAATTTCTATCATTTCCTTGTTCTGTTATCAAAATTCAGTCCATTGTCCTGTTAGATCTTACTCAGTGTTTTTCATAATTTAAATATTTGAGAATTGACAACTTATTTTGTCACTTCAAATGTAATGATTATGTAAATTTTCTTCCCACTGATTCGTCGATTTTTGCATTTGGGTGGACAGTTCGGACGCAATGGTTGTGGATATTGGGACCTCTGCTGATTGGGTGAAGGTCAATGTGCAAAGAACTGTAAGTCTTGTCTTGAATTTTTCATCTTGGGCATGATCTTAATTTGCGATTGTGTTGTGCACTATTTATAGAGATTAACTAGCTTAAATTATGTGTACAGAAAGACTGCTATGAAGTCTATGCTTTAGTTCCTGGGCTTTTGCGAGAGGAGGTAAGTGAACTAAATGTGTTATTTTCCCCTGTTATTTCAATAGTTGTCTGATGTAAAACAGTCTGTTTCAATTGTATTTTGAAAATGAAGAAGATATCAATTTAGTTGAAGAGCAGTCATGTGGTGGTTGCTTGATTGAAGCCCAACAATCTCTATGTTCGCAACATAGAAAAAAATTGTTACATGAGCAAATGAAACTCCTGTTTTGAACAATCATAGAAAAGTAGGAGCAAGACTGGGATCTCAAAAATGTGAAAATAAAACTTTAGTAGCCAAAGTGGCTTGCTAGAGAGATAAATTTGACCTAGGCATATCCCAACATAAGCCATAAACGTGCGGAAACTTCAATTAGCAAGCTTCTTTCCACCTCCAAGTTGTAAAATGGGTATGTCAGACTTACATATGTAATTGACAATTCTGTCATTTTATCTTAAAATTCTTTTGAATGCATGAGTAAGATAATTTGTGGCGATGAGCAATCTAGAAGAGAAGATGCACGGCCTTAAGAAAGAGACCCTATGTGCATTCAACGCTACGTCCCAACTTTGTTACTTCCACGTGAAAAGTTTAAATCGTTGCTCAAATTTGATGATGTTAAGAGTTTCTTATAAGATAGTCTTCTACGGATTCAGTTTTGAGACACTCACCATCGCATCTTCCTCTCACGCTATTCATCGTCTCTACTCCCAGTGCACCAGTAGCCCTAGCTTCCTGTCTTCAATTTTTAACTCACATGTCACAACTGTCTCCAGTTGGGAATCTAGTCTTCCACATCTTTCTGTATCATTTTTTTCTTTATTTTTGATTAATGAATCGGATTTGTCTGTCTTTGCCGCATAAGAAAACGCATCTGAATCGTTTAAAAAAAGAAAGACTGCAACATGGTGAATTTGACTCATGTCTAATATGTAGGGGTGTGGATGGATAGGGTTGGGGCCCAACTAGACCACCGAATCGACTTTCAGGATGGGTGAATTCCAACCTAAAAACCTACTCAACCGCCCCATGTACCGAGTTGGTTTGGGCTGTTGGTTTCATGGGTATTTTACATGTTAAAAATCAATTTATTTATTTATTTTTATTAAAAAAATCCTGCCTTGAATTGATGGTTTCGAGTTAGGTCCAAGCCAACTGGAAATCGACCTGACTTACCCTTCGAACCAACCCGAGTTGGTTGGGTGAGTCAATCTAGTCAGGGTAATATGCCCAACCATACCAGTATGTCCACACACTCTAGTGGTGTGTTGGAGTTCATGATTCATTGTCGCTTTTTTTTAAGGGTAAGAAGCTTCACTAGTGCGGTAAGGTAGTAGTTGCCTATGTGGTTGGCCATTTTGCTTTATGATGTTTTGGTTTTAGTGCTAAATCCGAGGAGGTTGATGTGGAAAAGTGAGCCGATGCTTTCAAATCCTCGGTCTCTCGATACCGTTTTGGTTCGCATCACAAACAATTTTGAAAATATTGGCAACATTGGTGACGACTTTATCTCGGTATAGTTGAATCAAGACGAGATTGTTTCAAGATTCCATTGAGTGAAGGGAAGGGACCATATTGGATTTTGTTAATGGGATGCTTTTTTCTTTTGATGCAAAATATCAACACAACCTCAGTGCGTTTTCAGGCTCCACCAAAGAATGCCCCAACCATAGATAAAATCAAACTTACGAGAACTTGTTAATGGGATGCTCTAAGGTATGGATTTTGTTGGAAGGCAAGGTTTAAGGCACACATGGTTCTGCACCTTTTCGAGTTGAGTGTATCCTATTGCGACTTTTGTATTCTGTTACTTCCAATGGGGATGTCAAATTTCTAAGTCATTTCTAAATGACACTTTGGAAGAAGTTTACTTCCTCAAAATATAGCGGTACTAGTCATCCACAGACTAATGGCCATATGAAGTGGCTAATTGCCCACTTGGTAACATGATTCCATGTGTTTGTGGCGATAAGCCTAAGCAGTGCAATTCAATTTTACCACAAATTAAAGTTTCTTTCAGTAGTATGCGTAATCGTTCAACTAAACGAGCTCCCTTCGAGATAGTATATACTGAAGCACCTTGACACATTTTCGAAAAAGAGGTTTCTAGTTGGAACTTATGGCAAACTAAAAGATCAAAAGATTGGTCCATTTGTGTATTGAAGAAAATTGGAGACAATGCCTATAAGATTGATCTTTTGGTGAATATAAATATTTCATCCACATTCAATGTTGCAAACACTTTGAAATATTATTCGTATGACTAATATTCTCTTACAACAACTCAAGGTGGAGTCCTTTTCAAGAGGGGGAGAGATGTAGGATAATCCTATATATAATACAATTTCCCATCGTAACAGGGCATTATATCCTTTTCTTTTTTCTTATTTAGAATAGAATTTCTTCGTTCTTTTATGTTAGGATTTTGTTTCCTTAGTTTAGTTCTTTATATTAATAAGATCAGAGAATTATTTTGCGTATATAAACAAAGGCATTGATTCTCTACGTATTTTTGAATTTTTGAACTTTATTCTTGTTTCAAAAATTTCAATTCTGCACCAGTTTTGTTTAGAGTGGGGGAGACTTTCTTAAAAAGAATGTTGAATTTAGGTTAATCAATCCAATTAGGCCGATAAGGGATTTTTGGATAATAATCAAGTAGAATTGAAGAATGATTTGGGGAAGCACTTTTAGGTGGAGATAAGTTCGAGGCAAAAGGAAAGTGTTAAACGGGTGAAAGAGGAGTACATCAACTTTTAAGTTAATGCGTGACTGGTTATGTCGTAGATGTTGGGGGAGTTCTTTAGAGGATATGCGGAGCAAGGATAGATTTTATATGACTTTGCATAAAGAGGAAATGAGTATGTTTTGCTTGAGAGTTAGATTGTTGACCTATTTCCCCCGAAATAGGATGTTGCTCGAGAGACTGTTCATAAAGGAGGATTTGAGGAAAGCTATATTTGATATGGATAAAGAGCACTTGAACCAAATAATTTGCATGCTACTTTGTGCAAGCATCTTGGAATTGGTGGATGATCTTATGAGTGAGTTTGATGAACATTTTATTAATAGGATTGTGGAAAAACATGAATTCAGTTTCATAAAACTGATTACATACCGTTACTAAAGCTGACAATTTTTATGCCTATTAGCCTCGTGGCAAGATTTCAATTTGTATACAACTTTGAGAATTTATTGGAGTTACCTTTTAGCATAATAGGGTTTTCTTTGCCTTGTTTATGGCAATATCTTGTGAAAACAAATAAGCGCAGAGTGCTGGGAGAAAAAAAAAAATGGAGAAGGCAATCAAATTTGATATTTTCACCATTTCCTGTCATAAGTAGTGGACAAGAACTATATTTCTGACAATGGGACAAATGCATGCATTTTTGGTTAACATTTCTGGATATTGCGTTCTCTGAGACGCGTTCTCTGGGAACAGTCCTTCCGGGCCTGAAGATTTTCAGAAGTTTGAAGTACATATTTTTATTTCCAGTGAAGCCCCGTTTCAAATTCTTGTGAAATACTCGATACAGCATTAGATTCTATCTTAATAAGATTGCAAGAATTTTCTTTGATTTTTTTCTATAGATCTTTTGAGATTGGTGGGGAGGTAGGGGGCCAGGGAGAAGGGACTATTGACGAGTATATTGAGTTTTAAATTTTGGACTGTAAAATTATTCCTGATGCAACTTTGAGTTTTGATGGTAAGATTTCAGATTGTTTAGATAGGAGTTTTTGCTTTTGTTTCTAGTATTATAACTGTATACCATCATTCTTAGGTAGTTTTAAAAACGGATTATATTCCTTGTTGATATCAGGTGCGTGTCCAGTCTGATCCTGCGGGGCGTTTGGTTATATCTGGTCAACCAGAACAACTGGATAATCCATGGGGCGTCATTCCTTTCAAAAAGGTGACTTGACTAGTTATTACCAAATCTGTCTTTGAATATTTCATTTCAATTTCTGCATTTATTTGCTCATAGCTCAAAAATTTGTCTTTTTTCCAGGTAGTCACCTTGCCTACTAGAATTGATCCTCATCAGACGTCAGCTGTGGTGACCCTTCATGGGCAGCTGTTCGTTCGAGTGCCCTTTGAGCAATAAGATATGTAGAAGGTAGTTTTAGTTTAATTTTAATTGTGATGCACTTGCTCGAATGACATCTTTTGGGATCTATGGAAACACTTTCTAATTTCGCAAATGCCACCTATAATACCAGTTTGTATTTGCAGTATCAAAATAGAAATCATGTTTATTTGCCTTCACTTACCTCGCGGATGACATAATTGAAGATTTTGAGTCTTTACCAATGTTTTGAAAACTGACCTGGGCATCGACTCGGAAAAAGGCTAATAATCAAGGGTCAAAAGTTTGAACTGGTGTTGGACCGGTTATAATGAACTAAGAAATAAATATACCAAAAAGTTTGAGAAAAATACGTTAATTTTATAAGATTAATTAATATATGTAGCTAAAAGACTTATAAATTTGGCGATATTTAATTTTCATTATACCCACTTCTAATCTGTAAAAAATTGAAAAATAATGAGACAATGGGTATAGCTAAAGTTTCAACATATAATTTATATAGCATTTTAGCCTATGTTTAGGTTATTTTTCAATGTCAAAATTTAATTTTAACCATGTGTTTAAGAAGAGGAACAAATTTTCAGACAAAAATAGCACTTCATTTCTTGAAGTCGTCTCAAAAGGTGTTAAATTCTTGAAAGTCTTGAAGGGTGTCCATTAGTAATATTAAGCGATCTACGTTGAAATTAAGGAGGAGAATGGTTAAAGACAGCGACTATAAGATGATGAGCATATGGTAGAAAAATAATAATTTTTGAGCCTTCAACTGTTGTGACATTGGACCAAGAAATCTTAGTTTTTAATTAAAAAGTGAACCAGTTAAATCGGATAAATTGGTGTCGTCACCTATTTGCTGCTGGACCTTGCTTTTGATTGATTGATTATTATTATTATTATTAATATTTTCGACTATTAGTTTAAAGGATTTTAACTCATAATCGAACCGGTCGATCCAATCCCCAAAAGGAATATATTGCTCATTATATAATCTGTAAATGTCATGCAACTTACAACATAAAAAATAAATAAAATGTAAGTGTCCACTGTTTTTGTCCCTCATTTCCATATAAATCATTGTGTAAGTACAAATAACATTATTTAAATTGCACTTGGGGGATTTTTTGAAAGTGTTAAATGGGTACTGATAACTGATCCCTTCATTTTTCACAGAGCAATCCCTAACGTTTGGAAAAATAAGCAGCTGACTTTGGACAGTGCAGTCCCTAACCTCGTTTAAAAAGTGTAAATGGGTTTCAATTTTTGATAGGCGATCCCAAACTTTGAAAAAACGAACACATTTGGAGTCCAAAAACTGGGAATTCGACCTTTTCGAATAAAAAACAGATTTAAGTTTTTCAAAAGTGTATTAGACGATGAAAAACCACGACCCTGCCCACTGGCAGCACAATCTCCAGCACCAGGGGAAGAAACACATCTAGTTTTAGCATTGTCAGCAATACTTCACATCTCGCAAGTAGTAATTTAGAATGGAAGTTTCATAAGAAAACAAGCGTATAATTAATTACATTGATCTAATTATACATTACAAAAACTTCTAATGAAAGCAAATCCTTTGGCGGAATATGCAAGAGCACATTTTGCCTGCAACAAATTAATATTCAAGGAAGTAAAATACTGGAAATATTCGAAATGGAATATCCTTAGCAGCGTCTCTAAATGCATAGATAAACAATTAGCCTGGTCGAGCTCATGCTCTCAACAAAAATGGAATACAGCAGGACCAACCAGAGGCAGTGCTTCCATGGGGAAAAGGAGAATAAAATGGCTTGATTTTGTGCACTGTAAATTGAACAATAAATCACATTATTACTGGTCCTATACATGATTGAAATATGTTGCTAAGAACACGCTGTACTTCTTTTGAACTATGCTCACTCCGAACAAGATCTACCAATGGAGGAAATAACTGTGAAATATGCTTTCTAAATGAATCTTTTTCTAAACTAGCCAAAATCTGCAAAACTGATAGGACTAGAGGCGTCCTGGCAGCCAATTCCTCCTTCTTAGCTGGACCCAATGGAAGAACCCAGTGTACCATAGGCTTACTGACTACTTTCTGTGTCGTATATTTCAATCCAGCACAATCCAGGTACATCTTCAATACTTTCTCACATACGGAGACAAGCTCTCCTTCTATGTTCTTCTCTGTAGACAAAGATGGTTTATTCATAAGTAGATCATACAGGAAGTTGAGATAATTCTGGTACGACTCATTTTCAAAGTGAACCATGGGGGGATCCGATATCTCAAGGATAGAGCACGCTCTCTGTAACTTAAGCTGCAGTGTTGTCTCAGAGTTCAATTGGTGGGAGTGTAAAGCAATGGATGAATAGATTTCGAGAAGGACATTCACAGTGTTCACAGATAAGGATCGCCAATGCATTTTGTAAAGGTCAGTTACAACCTGTGAAAGACAAAAGCTAAGAATTAGGCGTCATATAATATTTAAATGAGGCACATTCTGGGAGAACTTCTCCTTTCGTTTCCTGAGGAGGGAAAAATAACAAAAAGCTATTGTTAATGTAACTCTCCAGCAAATGAACCTAAGACAGTTACAGTCAGCAGGGGAAGCTGGAGAAAAATATAAAATTCTGGTGTAGGGCTGTTTATATCCAAATTAGATGAAAAGACGGGGGTCTACTAAAATAAAGAGCAGCGGGACTTTCTACAGAGACCCCTCAAAGCCTCATCCCCTAAAAATAAATTTAAAGGGCACACGTTACGTAGTATCCCCTGGTAATGCTGTCTTTTCCAAATACAAATTTAATGTATTTATATCCACCACACAGAAAACAATTTCAACAGATTACTAATGTCAACATTGCCATCCTCGACGACCCGCTATAGCATCATGGTTTAGATCCCCTCCACCAATTCCAACCCTTCAAGCAAATTCATGGAACCCAGTCCAGTATCAAAGCCTCCCATTTTCCCTTCTGCTCTTATTCTCAATAAATTGGCAGAACTCCACCTTGTATGAATATCCTTCAGATCTTCAAGAAACTCCACATAGATTATTGAGGTTTGCTTTGGATGCTAATAATCACCCAGGAAATAGCAACAAATTTTTAGTTGTTCAACTTGACGAAAGCAAGGACAAATACATCTCGTAAGAAGGCAGTGGAAGTGGTGGGAGAACAAGGTGGAGAGACAAACGTGTGTGTGTCTCCACGAGTTTTTGATTGATTTACTTGTACGGTTAATTGTAATCACAACCACCTAAAGCTATATTTCTCATATTTCATCATAGAATAGAATACAAAAATTAAACTTCCTAGCCCCCAGGGACGGATCGGATGACATAAAAATGATGTGAAAAGCCAGTGACAAACCCACAGCTGCACCATGCAACTTAGATTGCATAGAAGTGAATACTAAAGAAAAAACCCTTGGTTTGCTATTCCTAACGGTTGGCGGAATATTCACAAACAGAGTTAGGGGATAGCCCTGAAGCAAAATAAAAGCATCCAAGTGATGAGTTGTAGAAATATGAAGTCTATGAATTCTATGGATAAATGTTTCCATTTAATATAAAGTGTCCGCCAAGTTAAACAAGTATGAAACTTTTGATGGGTAAATTAGTAAGGATTAATATGGGCCTCAGAGCAACCACCAACTAGGAAAAGTGGTTAGTAATATTAGTAGGAACCAATCCACCTAGAACTTGTAAAATTCTCCTGTAGTAGAAAATCTAGTGTAAAAGAAATTCGCTTGAAAGTGATTGAGCTAGGATTCAATGTCAACCAACATAATTACTCTGTGGTGCTAAATTTTACAGTCACAAGTTAATTGAAATTACTAACATAAAAATCATCATAAGCCTGACATTTCTTTTTTGGAGTAATTGCAAAGGTTATCAGCATGATATAACATTTTCTCAATAGCCTTCCCTTTGCAAAAAAGGCAGTCTCCTTGCATTTTGTTCAGATGCAAATAACACTATCATAATCACACATGCACACACACAAAATGAGAGAGCACCTGTATAATGAGCAGCTGTATGGATAAATGACTTTTAACCCTTGAAACAACATATGCTGCAGTTTGCAGATTATCATGCTCGGAGTCATCGTGGGTTATTCCGAGGCCAGAAGACTTTTCTGTGTCATTATTGGAGCGAGCAACTTCAGGCACTTCAATGCTATCCATGGTTCTCAAAAGCTTTAACAATCCCGGCAAACTGGACACGGCAGCCTCTTTCAAAGAAAGGAAGATATCAAGCCATTCTTCTTCCAAAAGTTTGCCTCTTAAATCAGTGGTCAAATGCATCAATGCAGCTACCCCGGCACTCGAGGGACCTTGGCCAGAGCTTCTAATAAACCCAGCCAGTATTGAGACGACATTTGGCAGTTGAGTCCTTACCATTTCAAAGAAACTGACAAATAGATCAACTAGGCATTCCACTGCCAATGCAGAAGTTTCAGAGTCCCATATGTTCCTGTCAGGATGTGGGGATTCAGAACTTTGCAGATACCAGTCATCCTTCTTTTGTGCATCTCTACTATCACGAACAAAACTGAATATGGGGAAGATCACAGAATTGAAGATATTGATCCAGAATGGGCTTGAAAAAAGATGACCATGGTCCTTCAAAATATTAAAAAGAACTTCCAAAGCGCTCTTTCTAATAGCTGATCTAGGATCTGATGTTAATCTGGACAACCCTGAAATAATATTAGAAGTAACGTTAAAGAGCTACACTAAAGTCTTGACAGATTATAACTTGTTTTTCAGGAAGAGAGGAGCAGCAGTGCATGCTGTGAAAGGAATGGGGTGGTCTTGGTTTTCTGGTTAATAGATGCAGTAAACTATAAGAATTAATACAATAACTATGAAAATTAAGTATGCTCAAGTCTCATATCTGTATTGTCATGAAGGCAGAAAGGTCGAGACAGATTATCATTATGAAAAAGTAATACATGAAATGTACATGCCAAAATCTAATATTAAAAATCCGTTGTGGAAAAATTCAGCTGCTACTTCTTTCTCAACACCTCTCATGGACAACTAGAATCAAATACCTGAAAGCAAAGGAATCCAGAAAAACATATAATCATCTTTTTCCACAAAGCTTTGTCCATCCACAGCATTGTTGTTCTCTACCAGAGTGCAGGAATCATCTCCCTTGGTTTTCTCATTGCTAACAAGTCCTCCATCTGCAAGTTTGACAGCGCAGAACCGAAGAAAAGCTATAGCATTGAGACTAACATCACTGTTGAATCTACTCTGTGTGAAGGTGATGAGGCATTTAACGCAATCAGTAAAAGTGATGGCCTCAGTCTCAGTTGTGTAAGGAAAATATTCTCGCACTATTTTTTCCATGGTTTCAAAGGCCAACAAGACTATGTTCTTTCTTTCATCGGCTGCAGCAGCCGTAAAAACCTGCAAACAGAGGAATCTATATATGAAGCAAGATAATTGCACAGAGCTATAAACAGGCACGGTCTCAAAGTCATATTCAATAAAAAAGGCACATAATCAATGCATTAATTTCCATTGTAGCAATATCTTTCAGCTTAACCACCAGCATCTTCATAGGTGCTTTAATACAGCTTCGAAAGCTGACTAGCCATTGGCACCTAAAATTGAAGGAAGTTCCAGATGCCTGTTTCAGGCACTCTTAAGCATCTTGTTGTCAAATATACTCAATGAAAGACTCGATACCCCTCTTTGTG
>CAIGRL010060545.1:0-13126 GCA_903798325.1 Fraxinus xanthoxyloides | reverse complement strand
TATTTACAATTACATTAAATCGAGCCCAACTCAACATATATTATTTTGCTAAATTTATTGTCAATATTGAGAAGTGTCATGATGGTCGAGCCTTATCTAACCTACCACAAGGTCACAGGTTCAAATTTTACCCAACCCCCTCCCTATTGCATTAATTTTAGTTAAAATAGTATAACTAAAAATTTTTTTTTAAACAAATAAGTTGGAAGGATTCGAACCTGAGATCTACAACATAAAAAAGCTACAACTTACCAACTAAGCTATAGCACATGATTGAAAGAGAAATGAATTTCAGTAATATAACCTTAAAATTTATCTTTTGTCCAAAAAAAAAAATTTGCTGCGGGGGATCCAACTCGGGCGGCCGCGGGGGCTGGCCAGGTGCTGGATCCGCCCCTGCTCAAACATGGGCTTAATTCGAAAATTCTAGTAGTGTCACCCATGCGTCAATGGGGTGGCGCGTACGACTATGGCGTACATGCACTCACTTTGGTGCCAAATCATGCAACAACTTGCAATTTCTAATAAGTTGAAGCCACCTTAATCATACGCGTTAGGTCTATTCTACTTCGATGATCTGACTCTCTATGCTCAAAACTTTTGATCCACTACTCCAAAATACGATATTTTTTATATTGAACGCTAATTTTAACTACTATTTAATAATATATCATTTTTTCCTAAGAAGATCTTTGTACTAAATTATATGCTCTAATTTTTTAACATGGTCGTACGTAGATTCCTCGTTTTGCTTTGCGAGTAGTGCTTGATGTACATAGGAGGCACCATAATGGACACTATTATGGTGCCCCTATGTATACGAAGCATAATTCTTTGCTTTTTTTGATCCTTTGAATGCCCAAAATCACTTTCTTTTCATGATATAGTGCTTGCATTTGTTTATGTATGTATTGAATGGGAATCAGATTATTTTAGTGGTCTATTAAGAAAGCCAGGAGCCGGCCCAGTTTCTGAGGGGGTCCAAATCTGAAAGGCGTACCAAGTTTTGATGTAGCATAACTGAACTTACTCTAAGAAAAGTAGCACACGATCCCTTTAGGCCATTGAAAAATTGAAATCTTACGGTGGTGTGCTCAATTTTTAATGAAGAATGGTAGAATAAATTTTTTTATTCGCTTTCGGCTGATTTTGTATGAATAAACATTTGTAAGAAGATAAATTTCGATCGCATTTTCTGTGAATGTCTAGCACCCAGCTTTCTCCATCCAGTGATTGCGAAGTCACGCACACTATGCAGAGTGATTGGTGCACATGAATTTTGGGGTAGTTTTCGATTTTACTCTCATTAATTGATTGATGATATACTGATAAGGCTCGTTGGTCTTTTGCTCATAAATATGTGGGATCTATATATATATTTTTTTAATTTTTAGATTTAGGTTTCCCTTATTTTTAGCAAGTTCTTCTCAGTTTTAATTGAATGTTAGTGTATGCATAGTTGAATTGCCAATGTATCATAGATATGCGAGTTGTGTAACAGCAAAAGTAGAATTAATCTTTAATCATGAACGTTGAGTAGTCATATCACTTTGCATTATTTAGTTCTAAAGAAACATAGCACTGCTAATAATGGTTGAAATTATTTGTCACCTTTTAAACTGGTTAAATGAAAAATATCAGCAAAAGAAATCTATTTCAATGAAATTAAAGAATACGAGTAGTCCAATATTTAAGTGGCTTAAATCTCTCCGAGTTTCAGTATAATATACCTGATCAATGTTGATTGATTTTTGTTTTATTGAACCCTTGTATATTTATAAATTCATGGCTTGTTTTTGAATGTAAACTACACCTCTAAGTTTAAGACTTGCCCTCTTTATTACAGAATTTCTGTGGGTATGATGGATGAGAATTCAGGCTATGAACCAGTTATTTTAAAACATGAGGGTGCCAACAAGATATCCTTGTGAGTTTTATTAGCAAAATGGATTCTCAGAGTAATGTGGGCAATTTTCACTGCCTGGGCTGCTTTTATCCTTCTGTTTCCATCTGATTTCGGTACTGATTTGTATGCTACCGATGGGAAACTCTATTCGGAGTTACAGGTTGGCTGGAAATTCCAAGTTCATCCTTAACTCTTTGCTAACTGATTACAGGAAACATATTTCTCAAAATACCTTATCATTGCAGGAAGCATATTTCTGCTTTTCAGTGGCCTTATCCTCATCATTGCATTTTTGGCCACTGTTTATCTCATCATTTCTAGGGATGAGGAAACTCACAAGTATGTAATTTGTTATAACATCCTTGGTCTTTCTCACTATTGCTATCAAATTCTCAGCACAAGCAAATGTACTTGAATCTGACATTTTGTGTGACGGGACAAAAACTTCAAGACATCCTCATTTCCTCTTGTGGACATTCCCTGTTCTTGTTGGTGGACCATTAGGTGTCATTTCAGCCGCAGGGTTAATTGGAATATTACTCTTTACTGCACACATCATCTGGGCAGTTTCTGTTGAGTCCGTCAAGGACTGGAATATTGTATCTTCCTGGTTTCATCATTTGCCTTCTAAAGAAAAAAGGTATTAGACTGCAATATCTCTAGTTTCCTTTTTTCTCTGTATTTGTCAATAGTATGTTTATTTCTTCTATAATCACGATCAACGTGTTTCATTTTAAAAAACATGGCACCTTAGAGAATAAGAGATTGACATTTAGCTCATGTTTGGTACACATTCTTTCAAAATACGTCGTTTCAAAACTCATTTTCAACTACACATTCTTCAATAAAATAATATTTTCCATGGTATCAATAAGTTTTCCTTATTTTTTAACTATATATTTCTCATCATATCACTATTTAAAATACATTCTTTCCTCAATAACATCCATCCATCAAACACGCTTTTATTACAAAAGTTCTGTTGGTTTTAGCTGCTATGAGTGAAATCGGTTTAGCTTCGTTAATCTAGAACCACTTTAACCTGCATCAATAAGCTCAAGACCTGTAAAAGAAATTGACATCTTATACTTTTCCACCTTTCTAAATAGTATTTATTGTACTTATCTTTGATCTCCTATCATATCAAAACACAATAAAAGATGGATTTTGGGGAAAATATTAAAATGTCATTCAGTAGGTTGACAATGAAAGTGTGTCGGTCCATTGCCTTGGTTCCATGAGACTCTCTAGAGAAAATTTCTTTGTGGATTCCCTAACTGTTGTCACATTCCCATTCTCAGCTCGAGTCATCTCTGGTCAAGTTGTCTTCCATGTATATAAGAGAGGTTCTTCATTATTTTTTCTAAACTAGTGCTTTTTCCATTAACACATGTTCTCTTATTAGCAGACAGAAAGAGTTGTAAGCCTTTTATTTCTTAATTGAAGGACTTAAAAAGTTGTGAAGGCATGGTTTTCAACATTCACGAACAGAGAGAGATCATTCGAATTACTTTAAATTAAGCAGATATTTATATGATGTGATATCTAACCTGATATTCTATACTGTTGAAGTTCTGATCCTAAAAGGGGTCATATTATATGAAATTTCATAAGTTTGGATACTGAATTTTCATTGTCTGCTTGCATTTTTAGGCACTGCATATAGAAGTAAATTAAATTTTGAAATGTCTTGGACATGTCCTTTGACCACCATTAAAACTTGAATTATTTCAGTGCTTTGATCCTGGAGCTCACAGGCGTCAGATTGGGGGGTTGATTGGATTATTTTGGATGGGATTTTTTTTCTGCCTGTTGCAAGGGGATCGGTTTTCTCCGGCTTATAGATATCCCTTTTGAACATGCATCTAGATATCATGTCTGGTTAGGACATCTTACAATGTTGCTGTTCACTCTTCATGGTCTGTTCTATGTGATTGAATGGTCAATGGAGGGACGCCTCCTCCAAGAGGTGAGTTCTCCTCCTATTAAAGGGAATTTATACATATATTATGGTATTTTACCTAGAGATGCCTAGAGATGTATAGTATGATACAATCATGCTCATGAATTCTCATGTTATCTATTTTCTGCCTGAAAGACACTGACATCTACTGCTCTGTACATGGTGAGACTATCAGTTTAAATGGATTTTGTTGTGGTATGCTTGTACAACAGTGAAACACCATCCATTACATGGCTTAAATGATTTTAAACAATCACTGGTTGTATATATCTGATCAAACTCAAGAAATTGTATTTATATATAAACAAATGATTGGTTATTGGTTGTCCATAGAAGGCTGAAGTTCACATTGAATAACTCGTAGGATATTATTGGCTTGTTCTGTCTTTGTAGAAAGTCTTCCCCTATGCCGATGTCAATGAATATCTTGCTTCATCAATCATTCCTTGCATTTCTATAATGGTGAAGGATATTTGATATGAAGATGTGCTAACAATTCCTTCGTATTAATTTTCATGCAGCTAATGGACTGGAAAAAATTTGGCGTTACCAATTTTCCTGGAATCATCAGCCTTTTAGCTGGTCTAGGGATGTGGGTGACATCACTTCCTGAATTGAGGAGGAACAACTTTGAGTTCTTCTTCTACACCCACCAATTATATGTAGTTTTTGTCGTCTTCTTGGCCTCGGATGTTGGTGATTTCATTTTCTGTTTTGCTGCTGGGGGAATATTTCTCTTCATGCTTGATCGTTTTCTTAGATTCTGGCAGTCAAGAAAGACAGATAATGTACTTTCAGGAAGTTGCTTTCCATGTGGAACTGTAGAGTTGATTCTTTCAAAACCAGAAAGTAAGAGTGCTTCTTTGCAAATTAGCTGATTTTAAATCTTAATGTGCCATTACAACATATATCATCGATCTCTTTTTGCGATGTAGATTTCTGCTACAGTGCACTTGGTTGGATTTTTCTTCAAGCTCGTGAATTATCTTGGCTTCAGTGGCATCCCTTTAGTGTCTCCTCTAATCCTCTTGATGGTAAGCATCATCTTCCAATCCTTATAAAGGTTCTTGGAGGCTAGACTGGAGAAGCAAATCTCGAGTATTTCTGAAGTACAACTTGAAACAAAGCCATTCCTGCATCTCCATCCCAAAATAACAGCTTCAATAGAAGGGCCTCGTGGTCATGAATCACCATACTATTTGACGTATGTGTTGTTAATTTTTTGGATAAACCATCAGCAAACCATGAATGCATTCGAGTTTTTATTAAAATTTCAACAAGAAAGAAAAAGATATCATATTTTTAGCAACTTTTTATGCATTAGTAGGTATTGAAGAAAAGTTGAAGATAAAGTTCTCTCAAGATTTTTAGCATATTTTGATGCATTATTAGATACTGGATTTAGATATTCTCAGTTTCCATTATTTGGTGTAGATTTATTAATTAATTGATCTTCCATACCTTTCTCTTAGGTATGAAAACCTGATTTTAGTTGCAGGCGGCATAGGAATTTTGCCTTTCCTTGCTATCTTGAGCGATATTCTCCACCGAATCAACGATGGTAAGCCTTGTCTGCCAAGAAATGTGTTGATAGTATGGGCCGTGAAAACATCGAAAGAGCTTCCACTTCTTCAGAAAGTCAATATGAGGTCTATCTGTCCATTTTTCTGATGCGCTGAGCCTTGAGATTCAAACCTACGTTACTTGACAAACAGAGACCTCCTTGGTAATTGCACTCATCTTTTCATTCTAACATTACTGTATCTTCATTTTTCAATCGATTGATTCAATATGTTAATTGCAGGAAGAGGGGCAAGTTGTAGAACCTATTAATTCTCCTATCTTCCCTTCCTCCAAAAAATGTGGAATGTCTGTTGGTTGGCTCTGGATACATTATATGGTCAGGATTATACGTTATAATGTCTACTTTGGGGTTGGTGATTACTGTCTATTTGTTGGATAGCTTGTACAGAAACCCTTATTAACACACCTTATCGGTGGTATAAGGGGCTTTTATTCATAGCATGCATGACCATTAGTGTTGTCCTTTTTGGGGTTCTTGTAATTGGTTTATGGCATATGTGGGAAAGAAATACTCTATACAAGGAGGAATGTGGGAACGCTACAAAGACTGGCAGCATTGAGCATCCGAAATAGAGACAGATACATGAGAATTCTGGGCAGGAACAACATCTCAACATTATTTGGTATGGTCAAAGACCCAAATTCAGTGGTATGTTCCCAATTCTGTCTTCGTTTTTTCCTTTTTTGGGTTTACTTTCACTATCCACTTTTCTTGATAGTAATTATACCCTTCCTGTTCTTGTCCAACGAATTCATGTCGTTGAGACAGTGCTTGAGACTTGAGACTTGAGACTTGAGATTGCATTTTTTATTTTTTAATCTACTTCTCTCCTCTATTCTGCAGAAATTTTTGGGTCGATGGCAGAGCATTGGGGAAATGTCGACATTTGCCTAATTGTTTGTGGCTCTCCAACACTTCAGACTAGTGTTGCTTAAAAGTGCAGGACACAGAATTTCAATAAAAGAAACAATCAATCAGTGTTCCATTTCTACAGCCACAATTTTGACCTGTAGCTGCCTCTATATCATCTCAATACTTACCATAAATGGGATGAGAAATCTTGATATCTCTACACTTTATGTCGTTCCATATAGGTTCCATATTATCTTTTACATGTAATTACTACATAATAATCACTAATCAATTTTTATAATTTCTGTTGTCTTGTTTTTTTCATAATGATAACGATGTTAGTTAAGTAACTACTTTTTGGATCATAAAAACTCAAAGGTACGGTTTAAGGACCCGTTTGGTAGGACTATTGAAAAGTTAAAAGTTGCCTCTGAGACGAGGCCAAAAAGTTGCAGTAGTGCATCAGAAAGTCAGATTTGACAGCAAAAGATGAACTTAATCCATTCATATCAAGTTGTAAAAGATCATAATTGAAATTAAGTGACTCTATCCAATACATAAGCTTTGAGCATGAAAGTGTAAATTTTGCCCCAAGGCATGGGCAACACCGGTTTGCTATAACGTCTCCTCTTAAGGGAACAAACTGAATTAGGAAAAAATAACAATTTAAATACAAGTCATTATGCTTCGATCCTCATGATTTCCATGCGAATCAAAATCCATCATAAATCTTGACTAACAATGTAAATATAAGCTAAAAATTCTCAAATTATCAAATAGTGTGTGCGAACAAAAAAGAGAGATAAAAGGGGAAGAGCGGAGCCAGGGAAGAGGCAGTGCATGGAAAGGGCAGCAACACCCAAAATGTGATGTTGACTGGTCCATTTCATGCTCCGCCTCGTCCCCGTCTCACCACACTCCTATTAGTTACCTCGATGACGTGTGATCATAATCTCGACTCTTCAATTCATTTTCCGATCAAGGCGTTATCGAGACGACGTTGATCTTAGGGGTTACGAAACGACAAGAATTTAAAGATTTAGCACAAAAAAAGTTGTTCGACGACAAATGCGTACAGCAATGGATGAAAAGGAACCCTCTTTTTATTGACTAAATTTCTGACGAAGGAAATATTTGGCAGTACACATAAAAATTGCTAGTAGTACGAAGATATTAGGTTGTGCAATAATGTACTTTTACGTCTAAACGTACTTCCAACATGCCACCGTCGTTTTCTTAACGAACCCGTAAGGGAATAAATGGCTAATATTTTAATTATTTAGTCACACTGCTAATTTTATATCATCAAATTGTATTGTATTATATACAATGTTTTAAAAAGTGTACATACGCCCGAGGCATAGGCGAAACGTCACTTCTAAACAGTAAACGCGAAATTAAATGATCAACCGTGAAGTAGACCACTTAATGCGACTAGGAGTGCCTAAGCATGCTTTATTAATCATTTTTTTTCCTTTTATTTGACTTTAATTTCAAAATCTTCTTTAAAAATTGTATAATTTACGAATTGTAAAAATTATTAAGTAAATATAGTATTTTATAATTTTAGATGTTTGGTATGAACTATTTTAATTATTAAATATTTTTAGGGTGAATAAAAATTTAAAATAATATTAAAACCAAGAAAACACTTTTTTATGCCTAAACTCGAAATGCTTGAAGCTTGACTCATACGTATAGCCACGCTTTACGCTTTTTAAATTACTGATTGTATAACATAGTTATAAATTAAACTTAGTGCTTTTTATGTTCGTTATTCTAAAAATAGTACACGTTTGTCGTATTGATTCTATTTTGAATGTATTTCTTTTCCTGTTTTTCATGTTTCATTCAAGATCATAACAAGAACTTCATGTCTTCTTCGAAACACTAAAAGGAGAACTGGGAATTTCTCTGTATGGCACCTAAAATGTGCATAAATCAGAAAGTAGCAAAATAGAACTCAAATCAAATGAGCTTATATCATATATGTATTTAAAGATTCTGGGTTTAATGGGGCTGTGATGCCTGATGCTGGTCCCTTTACTCTCTCAAGTCCTTTTCCAATTTTTATTGCCTTCACCTTCTCTCCAGCTTCTCCTTTCATAATGATAAATCTTTCTACATCTCATGATGTACTATCCTCCAAGGTGTAGTACCAAAAATCTCCTGTTTTGGTTGTACTTGCCTCATATAACCGGCAATTGGAGGGGTTATTTTAGTAATCAGTGGTGCTTGAATTTGCGGATACAGCCATCTAAAGCCAAATTTATCAAAGTAATGTAAAATAGAACTATGCAATGCACAAACTCAAGGATAAACCATCAATTTCCGAGGACTTGTAGGGAAATTAAATTTTCTAATTCAAGCGAAATATGAGTAGCTAAGCTTTTCATTAGGGTGAACAACATATTTTTTGAGACTTTTTATTTCTTTTATTCAAGATTCAAGTCCTTTCATTATTTATGTGTTAATTTTAATTATGTATTTAATACTTTGACTTACTTGATCACTAATTCAACGATTTTATGAAATATGAAATTGAATTAGTGAAATAGCCTCAATGAGAACTCAAGAGCAGTAAATTGAATACAATAGAAAAATTCGATCGAACACTACATTATGTTATGAATCTTGAATTAAAATTTGAAGGTGATGAATAGATGAAATAGTTAACTTGTAATATCTCATTCATATTTAAATTTTAAATCAATCTTTGTGTACATCCAATTATTTTCTAGTTAGATCAAAAATTACTACACCTCACAACTCTTTGTTTGTTTTTGTCAAATAGTAGTTAAATATGGTAAATTTAGCATTAAATCCTAGTTCTTGTGGGAACAATAGTCCATGTTCACTAGTTACAAAATTCTACACTTGCGATATAAAAAACGCAACAATTATTTCAAAGTATTTTATCATATTAGGAGTCATCTGAGGTCTTGGAAGAGAATTGATGGCATAAGAACTTAAGATATTGCAGCTTAAATTGTCCTTACCATTGAAAAAATGAAGCTCTATTTTCTCCTGTATACATCTTCTCTATCCCTTCTGCTGCTGCTTCGGTTCAGCACTTCTTTTTATCCTAAAATATTATTCTTCATGTCCTGTTACATCCCAGAAACTAAATAAGGATAATAGTGCACTTACAACCATAATTCTCCAGCGCTGAATAGAAATCCCCTGAGAAAATGTTTAAACTCTGCTTTCAGTACATCTTTATATTTCACTGCCTCTGTATATCGATCTTTCACCTATCCTGATCATTTGGAATTATTTATTGTTGTAGTAGCATTTTATCTCTTGTTTAGAATAGGAAATTTTAATTGCTTTATTCCTTTGAGAATTTTAATTGCTTTATTTATTTGTGTTTACGGAATTAATTTGCCCATACAAACAGAGGCTTTGTATACCTTTCAAGAACGAATTCATTACAATCAAACAAGTCTCTATAAATTTTCAACCTTTTCAATTCTTCTCTTGTTTCAAGAATTTCAATTCCGCTTATGCACCGTATCCCCAAGACTTGTCCAATCCTATACTTTCCTCCATTTCTAAACTAAAAATTTCTGAAAACACAACCCTAAAAGCTAATCCTTTCTCTGCCTCTTTAAGATAGTATTTACAACATGGTTGTCTTATGTCAATAAGCTGACAGCATGCCAATTTTAACATGCAATGCATTATCTTTTCATTGAATGCAAATGCTAAACAACAAGATTTGAGTAATACTTTCACTTAGCAAACGTAACCGTGGTACATTTTGAGATTGTTCAAAAGTCAAATGGCAGTCACCTCACTGAACACTTTGTGCAACAAATCTAGATCACAGTTTCGTGACCCTAACCTGGTGGTGGTTCAAAGTAATGCAGTGGTGTTTAAGAAATTTAAAACTGGATTGGTAACCATTTATCTTTTGTATTATGCAATCACTTCCCACAAGAAGCAGAATAAAGCAACTGATCCTTTTATATTCATTCTCATCTTGTGTAATCATAGTTTCTTCTAACTTGTAAGCGCAGCACGAATAATCAAGAAATATTGAATGAAGTATCAAAAGGATAAAACTTCCATACCAATGGTGATATATCAATATGCACTTGAGAATGCAATTCCACAGCAGTTGAAGCAAACAACGTTGTTAATAATAGAAGAAAGCAAGATAGAGCAAAAATGAGTGCCTTTTCAGTTCGGAAGAAGCGAGCAAGTAAGCCCATCCTTCACTAGCTTGTTGACAGCATCCCGGAACCTGTGGTAATCCTCAACCCTATTGTAAACCTGATGAGAGATCCTGGCATACGCAGTTATTTGATCGACCTCTCCCTCCATGGGTGCCCTGTAGTACATGTGTACCTCAATCCCAAAACATTCCCTCAAATGTGTCCTCAACTTCAACGCATCCTCATCACTCTTAATCCCCAAACAAGCTGGCATTCCCACCATTGCCATACTCGAGCACATCTCCGGGACAGTCCCCTGTTCCGTCCCCCATGCTTCCGACAAAAACTCTGCCATCTCCGCTACCTTCTTATGATTCCTCCTCATTATCCCTTCAATTCCACCATCAAACCTACTCACGAACTCCATCACCTCTGGCAACACCAGCTGTGCACTATAGTCCCTTGTCCCGACCCACCCGCTCTCCATTGCCAATCCATTCCCATACTCGTGCGAGATTACCAGGTGGTGCAAGTCTGACAACTCATCCGACATTTTACAATACAGAAAGGCCGAAGATGGCGGGCAAAACAACCACTTGTGCAAATTACTCGTGTAAAAATCTGCACCTATCTCCTTCACATTTATTTCCACATTCCCTATTGCTTGGGCGCCATCCACAAAAATTCTATCCACACCCTCATCTCTACACATTCTCACCAACTCTTTCACCGGTATTATAAAGCTAGGCATGGAAGTAATGTGATCAATCACGGCTAATCTAATCTTTCGACCATTAGCCTTTGCCATTTGAAGGGAATTTTGGAATTCTAAAATTATCTCGTCATCAGATTTAACTGGGAAAGGGATTGGCACCTCGATCACGTGGCCGCCGGCGCGCGAAATGTAAGCTTGTACAGCCTTCTTAACGGCACTGTAAGAGTGGTTGAGAATTATGGCGGAGTCTCCAGGCTTGAAAGCAGAGGAGAAGAAGGACCAAGTATGGTGCTGGAGGACGATGGCAGCAGCGGTGGTGACGTTATCAACGATGGAGACTTCGTCGACATGATCAGCATTGATGAGTGACCGGATTATGCGGCGGGACTCGAGGATAGATGGATTGAGGGTGTTGAAGTAGTAGTAGTCAGGTTGCCGGAGGAAGAGAAGCTGGTGGCGTTGCTGGGCGGAGATGATGGAGGAGGGACAGCTGCCGAAGCTTCCATTGTTAATTCGGGCAACGGTCGGGTCGTGATGAGAGAATTCAGATCGGAGCTCCGATGGCGTAATGGGTTCGGCTTGATGTTTCGTGCCACTGCCATGGATGGTGCGGAAGGATGCCATTTTCATGAACGTGAGTGAATAAAAAGGTCTATGAGCTCTGGTTCTGGCCTTTTATTCGATGGTCTAGATTTAGGATGTTTTTCAATAGGCTTTCGTTTGACAAAATTTATAAATTATCGAATTTTTAGTTTCAACTACATATTTTAATGGGACTTAATTATTTGATTAATAGCTCGAGTAGGATTGAAATATGTACAAGTCAAGTCTCGTACATTTATGATTTGATTGCACTTCACAATGGAGAGTTTTATTTTTCACTATTAATTCACGATATTCGTATTCAATATCCTACATAGACTGACCCGCTCTACATAGTTGTTTTAACTCACTTATAAGGTGCTTAAATGAGTGAATTTGTGTCTCAGAATTCAAGTAATGAGATCTCAAATTAAAAATGAACATATATTCAAGAAGAAAATGCACAAATGATGAGACATAGTGACAATAGATAACAAGTGTTAGCATATTGTTTTAATCTGTCCAAATAGAAAAAGAAAAAAATAATTACGGGATTGTTTTAATCACATCCACATCATTTCATTAGCCACCAATTCACAAAAGGGTTCAGAAAAACACAAAGGTTCGTCGTGACTAAGATGGCATGCTCACTTACGTCTATTAACCACATATCAAAGACTTGGTCACGCTCAACATTAATGATCGTAAAACATAATAAAAATGAATCTTCTGTAGAGAAACAACAAAAATTTACGTATCACGAAAAAAGAAAAACATACTCGTCTCAACAAACTAGAAATAACCTAGAAAGCTCAAAATATGACAAATTCCTAAACTAGGCTGCAAGCTTTTCTCAGATGGCTTCCAAAAGACACCAAATTCTCAGTGGCAAAACAATGAACTTCATATTGCATTTTGAACCTTCTCACAAGGTTGATATAGCTAGTGAGGTTATAGATACTGAACACGAACATTCTGATTAATATTGCGGGGTGTGCTTAGTTGATGAGGATATAGAACATGAAGCTTCTGTGGAGTGGTAAAGAGGTGGTATGTTGAAGCCCATATACCATTCCCAAAGGGATTAGTCTGAGAAAGCAGAACTCGATCATTAAAATTTGCGGCAGTGCTGCCAAATTTGGATGATTCAATAGCATGTCAGCTGTCCATCTCTGTTCGTGTTTCATTGTCAAGCATTTGTTCAAGAAATCTTTTGATCATCGACCATATATCAGTAACTGGCTTGTGAGTCCCCAACGCTATCGATTCTGGGGATGAATAGAACAGTGCGCCTCTGTTGTGAATCTTTCACCTAGGACTCAAGATTTCCTCCTCTCCAATTTTCTTGGCCTGTCCAAAATCT
>CAIGRL010060507.1:0-12941 GCA_903798325.1 Fraxinus xanthoxyloides | reverse complement strand
TAGTAATTATTAAACCGATTTCAATGTAAATTCATGAAAAGAAAAGTTAGAGTCCTAAATTCATAAATTAATAGTTGTGAGATCACCATATCCAAATGAGTTCCTTCCTTGCCTCACCAAGATTGTTAGTTCTTCATGAGTTTTTCTGAGCCAAAATCAATGGAAAATTAGCGTTCTGGGATGTTCAGGGGTCTTTATAGGGTTGAGAAATCGTGTCACAATAAGTTACCATAAGTGTTTGACATAAATTAGGAAATTGGAAATTTTTACCCGATTTGGCATGGTTGGGCGCCCAGTAAAAAATGGGGTGGCCGCTTAGGTATAAAATTTGGTTTCTGTATTTGAAGTTTAGAGTCGAGCAGCATGACTGGACAGCCTTCAATATTTTGGACGTAACTACCAATACCGATGTTCAATTGAGACAATTCAAGATGCTTTAGAAAGCTAACTTAAAGATATATAACTTTACTTTAGAAACCATCTTACAATTCGATCATTTTACATGTCAAGATCTGGTCTCAATATGAGGATGAAAATTGGTGCAACCTTTTCGGTTTGGAAGTTGATATGTGATAATGTTTTGGCTATATTTCATCGCTTTGACTCCTTTCTTCATTCAATTGACCTCTAACACTCTCAAATCTTCATCACAAGGTTAGAAACAAGTTTAGAATATTTGCACTTTAGTCCCTAAACTATCACTTTCCTCCATTTTGGTACTTTTTTTGCTCTTTTCTTCTAATTTCTACCGTACTTGTTCATTTGCAGCCTAAATCAAAATACAAGTGTACTTAGAACATTTAGGCGCCAATAAATCATGATATACAATTATTAGTGGATGAAAGATGTGATAATTGCACTATTATCAGGTAACCCGATATCTGCATGATCTTGCCCGTGTACAACTTGCTGCTATCTTTGTTGCTTCTGTGTCTACTTCTCTCTGTGATTCGCCCGAACCCTCTCATGTGCATCTAATGTGCAGCGCTTGATGAATGGGCTTAGTTTCTCTAGGAGTTCTCCTGGTGGGATATGATGCCGAGATCTTGTAGATGTCACTGATTAAACTCGAAAATATCAATGAGCTGCGGCTGTCGCCCCAAACTCCCACTGCAAGGATCTGCTCGTAGATGAAGGTAGCAAGATCAATCTTATATCCTCGAACCAAATGATAGAGAAAACCCACCTTGAGATTTGGAAATATGGTGCGATGCGAGGTTGGCTCAATGTTGCGACAGATAAAGAGCCACAAATAGCAATTGAGGGTGTGAGCTCTATTTGATGCCATTCAGCCCATGCATCTTCACGCCCAAGCAACACTTTTGGTAATTCATGTCAAGGGAAATCACCCGGGATTGGGACCACACTGTTCCACGATAATTGGTAGTAATCATGAATGACCTCATGCGTAAACATAATCCATTTGTCTCTTACCCATGTCTAGTGCTGATGCTCAGATTCGGGTGTGTCAATTTCACTATTAAAGTTGGCGTAGAATTCCCAGACCAGACTTTCATAAATAGGGTGCGGTCTATCTGCCAATTTCTCCCAGCCACAATTCTAAACCAAAGTGATCAATTCAAAACCCGGGAAGTCAACAAGTTTAACCGGTTGCTCAGGGTTGATTGCCTAATGGGAGATGACTTCAGAGTATTTAACACGAACTTCACTGTTCATAAATCACCTCACACCTCCTTCAAGTGTCTATGTTCGAGTTGTGCTTGAAGTGGAGCTAACCTTTTAATTTCTTTTGGATGTGCATTTAGGAGGAATTCTGCAACACTGAAAAAATTGAAACATGTAAATCATATGTGATGCAAAAATTTAAAGTGAGTGTGCTTGAAGATAATAAAAGAAGATAGGCACCAAATCTTTAAATGAATGTCCAAGTGTGTAAGGAATGTACATATGTTTTTATTCATTTATTTTCTAATGTTAAATCATAATTATAGTTTTGTGTGCTTGTGTGAGTTTGATGACTTTACTGGCTATGATGTGGAATATTGGAATATGCATGAACTATGAATAATGGAAACAGTGCTCTATTAGATTAGTCAAAGCTAGTTTATGTAAAACTTGACATTTTTATGCAAGATACTCATGTTTGATATGTTTGGTAAGTGATTTGGTTCATTACGTAGAGAATAGTTGAACATAGAAAATAAACTCGAATAATCTTCATAGTATGAATCCATAATCCAACTATAAGGTAGTTTGGAGATGGTAGAATTATTACAAGGAAACATTAAGATAAGTAGGGATTCCGTGCATAATAACAAGTTGTGTGGATTGTCTAAAACCAGCGAGACAAAGACAAGGTGAAAGTTTTGAGTTAAAGGTTGGTTTTAGAATCTTAATGTCTAAAAGAAAAGGGACATTGCACTAATTTTTGAGTAAATAAAAGCATCCTTTCGAGCATGTATAACTCGAGTGTTTAAGTATGTAACGGTGGTTTAAACCTGGTGCCATATGATCATCTGACTAAGGAGTCATCGGCTCAAAACTCGTTACATGAGTTATATAGAAAGCAAATGAGAAGATGTCAATTAAAAAAAATTAGTATTATACATCTATATATGAAATTGCATTGATTAAATCCCAGACATTTGGTTATCTTTAATAAACGAAGAATAATCGATTGCCCCATGGTTGTTTGGCAACACGTACCAACACCCATATGGCACATTTGCCTTAACTACGTGACGTGCCGACACATAGGACCGACGATAGAGACCTCAGATTTTCTATTCATACTGATCTTTGGGTTGCATTTTCCACATATGTGCATTTATGTGAATTATTTAAGGTGAAGAGACCTTTATGCAGGTTGGTTGATACGCCATGGGCTACATTGTCAAACTTGATTCCACCAAAGCACTTTTGGTCTACCACTTACTAACAAGTAAGAGGGTTGTCTCGCATTGTAAAAGGACATGTATTGTATTCACATATGTAAATAGTTCTTTCTAGGAACGTTGTTCGACACCTTGTTGATGATGCGAAATTCATATTATATCAAAAAAAAAGATAAAAGAAAAAAAAAAGCTAATCTCCCAACAAGATTAGGATTGTGTTGAGTTTTGTTGAGTTGACTTGGAGATAGCTACAATATCCATGGGACCTAGACCAGCAAATCACCTCCAAAATATGGAACTGTATAATTTGTACACAGGTGAACTTGCAGCTTTATATTCCTTTAATTTTTGATTGAAATCCGATGGAAAAAAGAAAATGCATTGAAGTGACTCTACATCTCTGCTAAAATAGTTTAGGTACGTGCAAAATGCGTGCAAGATATATAGTAGGCAAAAGATTTTATCGAGGCCTAGAATCAACTCTTTGGCCAATGCATGCTCTTGGTTCTTTCTTCTTGAACGAGAATACACTATGTAATTAATTATATAAGCACATATAAAAGAAATTTCTTCATATGGTTGTTCTAATTCTTCTTTTTTACCCCCCTCTTAGTCCTTGTTCTTAAAGTGGTAATTTTCATTCGGTTCAAACGTTTTTAAATAACTATGCACATGCACGGGGAAAGACAAACGATTTTCATTCATTTTTATATTGTAATTTTACTAGCTTTTGTCTAGAATGAAAAATTAATTATGGGCGGATTCCATTAATAAGTTGACAGTTCATTTTAAAAAATTTGTTGTGCTTAATCTTGAATTTAAAAAAATTAACGAATTTGAATTGCCACATCACACGGCCACGTCAACTGATCTTCTCATCATCAATAGTCAAGTGGTAGGCCCTATGAGTCACGTAGATGAACTAACATGGTGAATTGATCGACTAAACTCATTTTTCTCCTTTACTTCTCCAAACTTGATTTTCAAAAAAAAATCCACAAAGATCCTTCTATTTCTTCAGTTTTCAAAACCCTAGAATATCATTATAAGCACGTATACTAGTTTATAAGAATCTTTCCCACACTATTGAAGATTCACACAAAAATTTCTACACCAAATTTAAACCGATCTATACAAAGTGCGATTTTGACATCATGGATTGATCTATTACGATCAGGGCTTAGTTTAGCCCACATTCCACACCCCAAATCCAACACTAAGATGTTCCACTGAGAAGATAAGAGATTCAATCACCAAAAATGAAATTATCACAAAGAAATCCAAGGCAAAACTTTGAGGGCAGGAAGCCGTGAAGAAAGAATAAAGAATGGTGTGAGAGAGTCGGTCGATTCTTATAGAGAGAAAGTGAAAATGAGAGGTAAGATAATGAAATGAAATTTCTCAACCTTAAATATGGAAATCTCCACCGTGTGATCTCATCGTGATCCAAGGGTATATATTCTCTCATTTAATCCCCACTTTTAGTGAGCAATACTTTATTAAAAGTGTAAACGCCTCAAATGGCAATTTCTTATTCTCTGATCGGGTCAACATGTGTTTGTTTTGCTATGCAATGCTGGGTTTATAATTTTATCTTCAACAAACGAAGATAATCAATCAACCCATGGTCGTTTGGCAATATGCCAACAATCATATGGCGCATTGGCCTTAACTACATGTTGTGCTGACTCATAAGACTGACAATAGGGACCTTGGATTTTCCATTCCTCAAGCACTGACCTTTGGATTACATTTTCATGTTTTTGCATTTTCCACATGTACATTTGGGATAAATCACTTAAGGTGAAGAGACGTTCATGCAGGTTGGTTGTTACAGCATGGGCTACAATGTCAAACTTGATTCCACAAAAGTGCTTTCAGTCTATCACTTACTCACGAGTAAGAGGATGGTCTCGCATTGTAAAAGGAAATGTATTTTAATCATATTTGTGAATTGTTCTTTCTAGGAGTGTTGCTATGACACCTTGTTAAAGATGTGAAATTCATATTTTATCAAACAAAGCCCTAAAAATTAATCTCCGAGCAAGATTAAGAGCGAGTTCAGTTGAGTTTTTTTTTGCTTGACTCAAAATATCTGCAATAGCCGTGGGTCCTAGACGAGCAAATCACCACCAAAACAAAACAATATAAAGTGTACACGGGAGAAATCGCAACTTCATATTCCTTTAATCTTTGACTGAAATCAGATGGAGAGAAGGAAATGCATAGAAATGACTCTATATCTCGTAAAAGATTTTTGGCACGAGCAAAATGCGTGCAAGATATATGTAGAATAGCAAACAATTTTGTCGAGGCCTATAGTAAATTCTTTGGACAATGCATGCTCTTGATTCATTGTTCTTAAAAGGGAACATACTACATGATTAATTATATAAGCACATAAAGAAGGAATTTCATCATATAGGCGTTCAAATACTTTTTCATTTCTTTTCTTTTTTTAAAAAAAAAATCCACTGTTCTTCCTTTGTTCTTAAAATTGTAATTTTTCATTCAGTTCAAACATTATTAATTAACTATGCACATGCATGGGAAAGACAAATGATTCTCTTTCATTTTTATTTCTTTTTATTATAATTTTACTTGCTTCTGTCTAGGATGAAAAATTAATTGTGTGCACATGCCGGATGCCATTGATAAGTTGACATTTCATTTTAAAAATTTCATTGTACTTGATATTAAATTTAAGAAATTTAATGGATTTGATTGCCATGTACCTCATACGGCAGCGTCAACTGGTCTTCTCATCGCCGAGTCAAGTGGTAGGCCATATGAGCCACTTAGATGAACAGAAACTTTAGGTCTTTTTAAATTTGATTCATTTTTTGCTTTCATTATTTTCATGTAACCACGGTATTCTTCCGCCACAAGTGAGGGCAACTTTATAAAATCTCGGAGGTCCCGCCCTCCTTTAACTAAAAAAAAAATCCAAATCCAAAACTAAGAGGACTGTCCTTTGAAAACACGGAGAAGATAAGAGATTCAATCACCAAGAATGAGATTATCACTAAGAAATCAAAGGCAAAACTGTGAGGGCAGGAAGCTGTGAAGAAAGAACAAAGAATGGTAGTAAAAGTCACACATAGGATTTTGAGAGTCAGCCGATTCTTTGAGAGAAAGTGAGAATGAGAGGTTGTGAGATAACAAAATGAAATTAGGATTTCAACCTTAAATATGAAATAAATCTCCATCGTGTTTGATCTCACCGCGATCCAAGGGCATATATTCTAGCATTTAATCCCCACTTTTCATGAACATTACTTTATTAAAAGTGTAAACACCTCAAATGAAAATTTCTAATTCTACAATCTGGTCAATGGATGTTTGGTTGGGTATGCAATGATGGGTTTATAGTTTTATCTTCAACAAACAAAGATAATCGATCACCCCAAAGTTATTGGGTAACACGTGCCAACAATCATATGACACATTCACCTTAACTACATGATGTGCTACTCATAGGACTGACAAACTCACCTTTGGATTTCATTTTCATCTTTTTGCATTTTCCACATGTACATTTGGGATAAATTACTTAAGGTGAAGAGACATTCATGCAGGTTGGTTGATACACCATTGGCTATAATGTCAAGCTTAATTTCACAAAAGTGCTTTCGACCTACCACTTGTTGATGAGTAAGAGGGTGGTCTGGCATTGTAAAAGAAAATGCGTTGTAATCTTATTTGTACATAGTTCTTTCTCAAAACATTGCTATGACGCCTTGTTGATGATGTGAAACTCATATTTTATCAAACAACGCCCCTAAAAATTAATCTCCGAGGAAGATAAGAATGAGTTTAGTTGGGTTTTGTTGAGTTGACTCGAAAATAGCTGCAATAGCCTTGCGACCTAGATGAGCAAATCACCGACAAAACAGATTAGGATAGTACACAGGTTACCAAGAATTTTTCATTTCCATTTTGTATTGTTAGATTCAAAATTAAGTACAACAAAAGTTTTAAAATGAAATATAAACTTATCAAGGGCATCTGGCACATGCACACAATCAATTTTTCATCATAGACAGAAGGGAGAAAAATTAGAATAAAAAAATTGAAAGAAAATCATTTGTCCTTTCCATGCATGTGCATTGTTAATTATCACGTTCTTATTCATTTTAATACATAGTATAGTTTATAAATTTATTGCTCTTATACCTTCCTATTAAAAAATATTATTGCTCCTGAAGTAGTATTCTATTATTTACATGTATTTCTAGTTAGATTTTACTTGCTCCCAAAAAGAGTAATTAAATTTGATCTAATATAAATTATGTTTTTACTCCTGAAGAGAACTTATACAATTTATTATTTTAAATAATAACAATATATTATTGCTCCTAAAGATCATGACATTATGATTTCAATATTGCAGAAGAATATCAACAACTTGCACTTGAAAAGGAAATTGTAAAATATAACATGCTCTCGCTGTAGCACGTCTCGAAAAATTATATCATGTGTAATTTATGAATTTGTGTTTGTCCTGAAGGAAAACATAGAACTATCGACATGTGCACATTAATTCTTATATGATTATATCATAGTTAATTATATTTTTCAGAATTGATTATGTCTTTTTTTTGATTGAAAATTTATTCAAATTGAAAACATCAGAAAACTCGAAATGAATTGCTAAGATATCTTAATTGAATAAAATATTATCGCGAACTCAAAGTTCGTTGACCCATAAGTTTTTATATTTTGGCATGATCAACTTGAAAAGTGACAAAATCATATGTACTAGTACAAAATATTCAAGCAAAAGTTGATGTCCCTGTAGAACAATATGTTGTAGCAAATGAACGTCAAACATGCTAGAAGTATGGCCGATCAATTGATTCCAAAGACTTTGTACCTCGAAAAATAAAAGTATAAGAGAAAAATCAATCAAAAACTTTGAAAGAAGTAACATTAGAAAATATTGATCAATCAAATATTGAAATAATGGTTCCTACAGAACCACAAGTGTTCAAAAATAATGAGATTTCAATAAATTATTTGTTATCTCATATATTACGGAACGAAACAATATTGTTATAGACAAGATTTTTGACTTTAACATGGCTTTTAAAATTATACAAAATGAGAATCTTGAACCACGATCTATTAAAGTCTGTCACAAAGAAATGATTGGCCAAAATAGAAAAAAAATCATACAAGCACAATTGGAGGAAAAGTGTTTGGACGTGTAGTTTGAACACCTAAAAATGTAGTCCTTGTAAAATATAAATTGATTTTTGTAAGAAAGAGAAATGAAATAATGAAGATACAAAGGTCGACCCGCAGCTTAAGGTTTCTTACGAAGACCGGTAATTGATTATGAGGAAATATATTCTTTTGTGTTGGAAACCATCACTTTTAAATTTTTATTTAGTTTAACTGCGTCACAAAGGCCCAGTATACACTTTATGGATATAGTAATTGTCTATCTATATGGCTTACTTGACAGTGACATATATATGAAATTCATCGAAGGAAAATGCCAAGAACAAAAAATACATGCTCAAAAAATATGTTCTCAATTAAATTGTAAATATCATAATATGGATTGAAACAATGTGAACGCATGTGGTATAATCATCTTTTGGTTTTACATCTAGTCATCATGATTCTGCACTTCTCCTTAGATACACTTCAACTGGTCACATTCTAATTTTACTGTATGTTGACGATATAATCTCAATACTCTCAATGAAATTTAAGCTATCTAGCTCTCAAGATGTTCATGAATGTAATGTAGAGATAAAATCATGTAGAATATGTATAGAAGCCTTTTTTGGGGTTCTAGATGAAGAAGATATAAGATCCAAAAATATTGGAAAAAACTTTATCACAGTGGCTCCACTGCTTCCCAACGTCTTTTACATATTAGGGGACCGACGCTATGGCACTAGCCTATTTCTATTCTTCAATATGGGTGCCTAGTGCCAAGTTTTGGTTACTTTTCTTCCAAGGCATTTTTCTCCATCTCAAAATCCTTTTTCGAAATCAAACTTCTAATCTTTGATGAAATTTGATCCTTATCAATTAGAACTATTAAACCAAAACTCTGTATACTTTCTTTATCCAATAAAACACCAAATCAAAAAGGTATTGTTCGTACCACAACTAATCTCCACCTTAAACCAAATTCCAATACAATGAATTAAGAAAAAAATCTCCAAATGAACACCACTCCACATCTTCCAAACAAGCCCCTATGGACTAGTTAATGACAAACACATACTAAGTTCAAACAATGTTCAAACTTAGTAATGATAAGTGATTTTGTCATCATATCAGCAGGATTATCCTTGGTACAAACCTTGCTCACTATAATATCACCACGAGCAATTATATCACTCATAAAGTGATACTTCATATCAATGTGCTTAGTCTTCTCGTGAAACATTTGATCCCTAGTAAGAAGGATAGCACGATAACTATCACAATACATTGTAGAAATATGCGAATCTTTATTTATTTCACCAATCGATAATCTCAACTACATAGCTTTCTTACATGCCTCTATAATGACCATGTACTCCACTTCTGATAGAGACAAAGCTATTGTATTCTACAAAGTAGCTTTCCAACTCATAGTACAACCTCCAAGGATAAACACATACTCTGTAAATGATCTCATCTTATCAAGATTTCCTGCACAATATAAATCCACATACTCAATGACTCCATCTATATTTTTACCCAAATGAAAGCAAGCATTAGTAGAGCTCCTTAAGTATATGAATACCCACTACACTACTTTCCAATGTTCTTTGCCTGGATTTGCCAAATACCTACTAACTACATTGAATGTATGCACTAAGTATGGTCTTGTACAAACCATAGCATACATAAGCAAACCAACTACACTGGAATAAGAAACCCAAGACATATAATCAGTATTTCATCTAACTAAGGATACAAACCAAATGATAATTTAAAGTGGACCGCAAAGGGAGTATAAGCAACATTTGCATTCAGTATGTTGAACCTGTGAAACACCTTCTCAATGTACACATTTTGACTTAAGTACAATCTGCTAGCTTTCTAATCTCTCAAGAACTTCATACCAACAATCTTCCTTGCTACCAATAATATTTCATCTGCTCTCAATTTTGCTTTGCTATCATTGTTTTACACTCCTTAAATGTCTCAAACACATCACTCTTCTATTTCAAGAAGAATACCCAAACTTTCTTTGAGGAATCATCGGTCGTTGTCAACAAGTAGTAATCACCTCCTTTAGAAGACACCCAAGTCGGTCTCCAAAGATTTGAATGAATATACTCAAGTGTTCCCTTCATGTTGTATCTACCTTTAGAAAAGTAGACCATTTTCTATTTTCCAAAAACACAATGCTCACAAAACTTTATCTTAGTGGTCTTCTACCCATCAAAAAGTCCTCTCCTACTCGACTTTGTCATACCATTCTCACTTATATACCCACACTATACATGTCGAAGTTTTGTACCTTCCCCATCTATCAAAGAAAAAGTAGAAACTATTGCATCCTATACAACTGTGGAACCCTGCAAAATGTACACTTGTATAGAGTTTTTACGTCCCTTCATAAAAACAATAGCACTCTGCTCACCTTCAAAACTCCACCTTCACTAGTGTATCTATAACCCTTTAAGTCAAGTGCACTAAAAAAATATGAGATTTCGCTTCAGTTCTGGGACGTGCCTTGTATTTGTATGTGTTTTAATAGCCCTATTGAACATTTTGATTCTAACTGTATGAACCTCGACAATTTTACAATGTATGTTATTTCCTAAAATCATTGAATCTTTTGAAACTCCTTCATATGTTGCAAATCAATCTTGTTGGGACACATATGAAAAGTACCCACTGGGTCAAAAGCACATTCTTGACAAGGTTTTTAGAACCTATGTCAGAAATCACAAGAAGTTTTCCTCCACTTTGCCCATTTTTCACAACATCTACCTTTGTTGTATTTACATGTTGCTTTCATTCATCGGTAGCACAAACAACCTTGTTTCTATTTTTTAAAGCATGGCAATCAGCTTTAGTACTCTCATTTTTCTTACAAAAGTGGCATGTTTTCTATGCACGTCTGGGTTTTTATCTGGCCCTAATGTTTCTACCAAGATTCCTATCTTGATTTCTCTCACAAACAACCTGGCCCTCAGTCTGACTCCTATATCCTCCTATGAGATGCTTCATCTTCTCCTTATACAATAAAACATCATAGACCCCATCCACAATGAGAGTATCCCGACTAGAGAATAGTATCTACAAAAGTCATATATTATTGCGGCAACAAACGCAACAACATCACGCCTAGTCCTCCTCATTATACTTAACTTTCAATGTCTCCAAATCAGCCACGATTTCTTTGAACATAGTCAAGTGATGCTGGACATGGGTCGATTTAGTTTAGTTCTCTTCAGAACTGAACCGACCTAAAATTTTTGGGTATTTAATAAATGGAACAGTCGGGTCCAAATATAATTATGAAATCGTTCGAGTTCGGTTCCATTTGATTCGGTTCCGTATCATAATTAAATTTTTTAATATTTACAAAAATACTACATAGATACAATTAATGACATTTTCATTCGTAATTTTTACAAATTAACGTAACTCAATTTAAAAACATATAAGTAACAAGCTGTCCAATAAGATTAATTCAATGTATACAAATACCAAAAAGTAGATACTAATATTAAAACATTGGTGACTCATATCAATAATTCTTTTACTTCAAGTAGCATGCATAAAGAAANCCTAAAATTTTTGGGTATTTAATAAATGGAACCGTCGGGTCCTAATATAATTATGGAACCGTTCGGGTTCGGTTCCGTTCGGTTCTAATCAGTTCCATACCATAATTAAATTTTTAATATTTACAATAACACTACATACATACAACTAATGACATGTTCATTCGTACTTTTACAAACTAACGTATCCCAATTTTTTAATGCTTATACTGCACTCAGAGATCTAATCAGTAACTACCACCATTAGTGAAATGAAGGACTTTCAAAATCGATTTGAGAATGGGAGGTAGGTTTTAAAATTATCAAATGATTTGGGTTTATACGGGAGTGGGTGTACTGCTTACCAAATGAAATTGGAATGAAAATGGGAAGGATAAGGCCCAAATGTTGGGCTAACAAAAAACTAATTTGTCCGGACTTGACTGGTTTGTTTAATTAATTTACTAATTAATTTAGAAAAAATTAAAATAATTTAGCTAATTCAATATAAAAAATTAAAAAAATTATTTAGGTTCGGTTCTTGGGCTAGAACCGAGAACCAACCCAAACCCATCAGTTCTCGATTTAGATACTCGTTCAGGTATTTAATTTATGAAGAACAGCTCGATTCGGTTCCAGATTGATTCGGTTCGGGAGTTTTGTCCAGCCCTAAATCATCCAATGACACCCCTTCGAATATGTACTGAAAAATAAAAATGTTGTTTCAAATGTAACTTGTTGGTCGACATCTTTGTCATATAAAATTGCTTCAACTTCAACCACAATGTAGCGACACTTTTCTCCTTTAGAACATCTAAAGAATTTGATTTGATAGATATAGATGAATTTGAGATTAGGTTTTTCGATCATACGCTGCTTTTTTACATCATGTATTTTGGTTGAAGGCATCTTATCAAAGTCAAACAAGGCTTTCTCTAAATTCATATGTGCAAGAACTGCTCACACATTCACTTGTCATAAAGTAAATCTCGTGTTTTGATCCAATAATGGAATATCATATTTCATCATTACCATGCGAAAGATCAACTTTGTTCTTATACTAATTTATTATGAACTGATCGCAAGATTATGTCAATAATGAAATAAATATGATTGAAACAAGAATACCAAGATTTATGTGAAAGTCCAAGATGAGAAAAAATCATAGCCAAATGGGGAGAAATTCACTATAATCAATAGTAATTGCATTTACAATATCAAGATCACTATACTCTTAATTGAAATATAAGCTTTCTAGCTCTCAATATGTTGTTTTATGTAATGTAGAGAGAAAACCATATGAAATATATATAGGAGCCTTTTTTAGAGTTCTAGATGAAGAAAAAGACATAAA
>CAIGRL010060499.1:0-12323 GCA_903798325.1 Fraxinus xanthoxyloides | reverse complement strand
TAAATGATTCCATCTTCCTAAAATCTCACTTTTGACTGAGACACACAGTTACTGCTTTACAAAGTTAATCCCATTACGCGACGGCTCGTATGTGTGAAAAAACATTGCACCATCGAATCTTTCCGTACTTTCCACTTGTCATTTGTACACGTATAAATATACAAAGATTTATAGATATATTTGAACATGGTGTGGGGAAAAATGGACGAGGACTTGCGGGTGGGCTCAGTTTTTAAACCGAGAGCATTTTCAGATACTAATGCACAAGTGTTAAAAATCGATGGTTTTTCCGAGAAATCAAAGCTTGATTTTCAATTACAAGAATTGGAAGAAGAATTGAGAAAAATCGATGCTTTCAAACGTGAACTTCCTCTCTGCATGCACCTATTAGAAGAAGGTATAATTATTTTTTCTTGAATTTTATGGTCTAATTTGTTCATTATTGATTTACGTTGAGTGATTGAACTTTTTGGGTAGCAATTGAGAGATTGACAGAGGAAGGGTTGCATTGGGAGGGAGAAAAGTTGGGAGCAGTGATGGAGGAATTTATACCAATGAAGAGTGATTTAGAAGAACATCAAGGAGCCAAAATCTCAAATGATTGGAGTGAAAAGAAGGATTGGATGAGTTCATTTCAGCTCTGGAGCACTCCTCTTCACTTTGAGAGTAAAATTGATACCAGAAATCAAGAGTCTGATTTGCTCCCAAAATCAGTAAGATTTTTAAAATAACTTACCTTTTCTCCTAAATTTTTTAGGCCTACAGATGTTTTAGCAATTGCTTATCTTTTGAATGTGATTTTTGATGGCAGAGTTGCCAAGAAGAGAATGAGGTTTTGTGTAATTTAAAGAACAGAGCAGGGGATTCTGTATCATTCAACAAACCAGTGAAGAAAGAGAGAGGATTTATCCCAGCTGAAGGCCTCTCACCTTCGATTCCTGTGGCTAAAGTAGGAACATTTGATCCGGGTTCGAAAAGTCATTTTGGTCATGGGAGCTCACCACTGCAACAGAGAAAACATAGGCGCTGCTGGTCTCCAGAATTGCATAAGAATTTTGTCAACGCACTTCATCAGCTTGGTGGAGAACAAGGTGAGGAGCATTATCCTTTTGTCCTACGTTTGTTTGTTTTGGTAAGTTAAAAGTTGGACGATATTAAAAGAGGAAAATGAGCTAAAATCTTGTTCATGTTACAGCAGCCACGCCCAAGCAGATAAGAGAACATATGAAAGTGGATGGCCTCACTAAAGATGAAATCAAAAGCCATTTGCAGGTATACTACTAGTCGAGAAAAATAAAATAAAATCATCTTGCTTCGTATGCATGGCAGTGGAATGATATGATTATACATTTTTTATATAATTCCAGAAACACAGGCTTCATATCAGAAAGCTTTCAACTTCATCAGCCGGTCCATCCAATTGCTCGCGGTTGACAAAAGATCAATACGGAGATTTTTCCAAGGAAACTGATGTGAATTATGGTTCCCCACAATGCCCTTTGCTCCTGGGAGGATCTGTATAGGGAGAGTCGATCACTCGTGGTGATTGTATGGAAGAAGGGGATAAAAGGTTGGAATTCCATAGTTGGGAGGGTCTGGTTCAGAGTGCAGTTGTCGTATAGGCAGCTACATCCTGGGATTTTGCAGATACAAACTTAGGAGAATCGTCAAAAACTTAAAACTATAAATTATGTATTGTTATATTGAGAGGTGGTGAGGTTCTAATTTATTGGCTAGTTTTAGGCTGCAAGTTCCTCAATGAGAGGCTATCACTTTTTTTTAATCTATATTTTCTTCTGTTACAAGTTAATTTGAACACATATAGACCATGTTTTGATGGGGTTTAAAATCAGATTTTTATTAGATTTTGATAAAATTTGATGCAATATGTTGTTGAAAAGTTATTAATCCCATGAAATATATGGTTAAAATTTATTATTGACTTTGACTTATTCAAAAAATAGATTTTAATCCGGGCCTAAAATTTATTGAAGAACTAAAAACAATAATTTTGTTGTGCTTGAAAAATGATTGGTTCCTACTCCATTCATGTTCATCCCAACTTTTTTAAGCACTATAAAGCGACGGTAAGCTCTTTATTTAAAGGGTCATATCTTGAAGATGAATGTTAATCGAATACTACTATTTGTTATTTAGTACTAGTGGTATTTAACATCAGTTTAAGTATCGACATATCATAAGTCCTATTAAATGAGTCATAATTCATTGTATTTAATTGAACGTGTAATTTGATGTCATTGGTATTGTCACATAGACTAGTGTTAAAACACCATTAAATAACATTACTTTTTCATGTAATATGGTGGAGACATGCCATGAAATGATAAATCTAAGTATGTATGTATATGAGATTCACTTAATTATTATTATAATTTAATATCACCCAGTATCATCAATAATGCAGATAAATAACATTATTCATGTTAACCATCTGAATTTTTTTTATTACTATGCCTCTGTTTTGGCAAATTATATTAGGAGTAATAGTGGAATCTACTAAATGTGTGGATAATAAATAAGTAGTAGTTATGAATTTGTGAATGAAGTTCATCTTTGAGTTTGATTGAATTTATAAATTATTTGTCAAATGGAGGATATGTCTTTTACTTGGGTCGAATTAATTGAAAAATAAAAACAGGTTACCGTAAATCATGTTTTTCTTCAACAAGTCAATTGTAACAATGTTTTTTTTTTCAAAAGTCCACACGTTTGGTTGATCGTTAATAAATAACAGGGCTTTATAATATTTGATTGCTCACAATTCTATTTATTCTATTTACTATAAAAATTTCCAAGAAATTCATTAGAGGAATGTTTCCGATCAAAATGGTTTTTATGAAGAGCATTCACAATGTAAATATGAATTGCTTAAAAAAAAAATTACATAAGCAAAAATAGACTATCTTTAATGAAATTGATTGGAACTTTGTTGACTTGACAATATAAAAAATAGACATTGCATAGAGTCCCGTCTAAATATGGAGGCTATGTTAGACTAATGATTCAATAATTATTCAAGCAATCAAGGGAGAAAATTTCAAGAGAGAATTAAAGGTTTTATTTTTAGTTGAAGAGTAATAAATATTTTTTCTCCTCTTCCTTTTAATTATCCCTTAAGCCTCATTCATTAAAATTCATTTTTTTTCCAAATATTTTCAACATTTTCTGAGTAAAATAATTGTTCATGTAAACACAAAATTTTTCACTACATTTTAACCACGCATTCTTCAAAAAAAAAAAAAATTATAACATTTATTCTAGGAAAAACAGAGCTCAAATTATTTTAGTGATGATAAAAGATACATGGGGTACAAAAATTGGGTTGTAGTTGTAACATGAACTCGTTACTGAGTTTAACTGTCTATTCAACAGACATGGATATCACCATAAATTACAAATCTGTTTACTTGAATGTCACTTAAAATTGCGATTCATATAATGCATTGAATAAGTTGTACCATATTATTAACATTTTATTAAAAGCATGCCTAGGAAGTGTTTATAAATAGATAAAAAATAAATAAATGATGAAGAGATTAATAGTACTTATAAATTCCATGAAATATTTGAATAAACATGGGCTAAAATACTTGTATTATTCGACCTAAAACAATGTCTAACGCAATTTCTTTTCCTTGACTTTAAAATAGGCAACAAAGATTAGACGACTTTTGTCTCTTCCTTTAGTCAATCTTCCGAGCATATAACTAGATCTGTATTTGTTTGGTTCCTACTTTTATAATATTTGGCATTTTGGCATAAACATTTTTTTTAAACTCATAATTCAATATATACTTGTTTTTTTAATAAATTGTCAACTTTCATGTACAATAATTTAATGAATGGATCATTCTTTTTAAGGGATCCAAGTCATGCTAGAATAATTGTTCTAATTTAACAAGTCACCCCATGCACATGCCAATCTAAACTATTGCTTAAATTCTTTTGGCTTTTATTGAATGTAAATAACCATTTTTATATTTTCTCATTTTAAAAATGTTTTGGTCAACCGTCCGATAAAGTTATGTAAATACGTGATCTTACAAGTCTGATTTTAACGTGAATTTTTTTACCTAAAAAATGACAAAATAGTATGACTGTCACAAAGCACACCTTGTGTAGCGTGATCCATGGGGTACAAAGGTTAAACAGGTTATTGGCATTCATCAAATTTTTTTAGCCTGTAAAAAATAAAGGTAAAATTCAGATAAATGACGCGTTACATAATAGCTTATCATTGACTAAGCTATAAGGTCTACGCATGCATGAGAGTTAAGTGAAGTAAATGTTAAAGGATTATAACAAACTACTTATCCGTGGACGTTGTTCCTAGACATTTGGACTTGAAGGCAATTCCAACTTGGGAACTCAATTGTCGACCAAGAAAAAGAGAACGATTAATCATCATGAGATTAAGCATATGTTCGGCAAGTGATTGTAAACTATTTCTCCATTTATCGGTTAAAAATGATGAAATCAATTTTTATCCGTAAATTTTGTAGGATTTACAAGTACACTCACTTATCCAACACACTATCTATTTATAAACAGGTAAAATGTTATATTCACTCTCGAAAATACTTTTACTTCATGATAACCAAGCAGGATTGATCGAGCCATTCATTTACAAATTTCTAAGACATCAACAACTTGAGATTGAATCGGCGTTTTTAGCTCCAAGTTAGCCCACACGCTTGTGGACATGGACTAGACAAATCTGACCCGAAGGTGAGTTATTCAGAATCGAACCCATAGACCCTGCACCAAATCTTTGACATTTGTTACCTTTGACAAATTTTGTCAATTTTTTCCAGCTTTTTAGGGCAAAAATTGTATAAAGCTAGTGATGAAAAGGAAATATTAGTCACATTCCACATTTCAATAAATTTGACATTCAAAATCTTCAACAGTTCAATTCTTAATTTTTCAATAAATATTAAAAAGAAAAAGTCTATCACATGCAACTTAGACTATTATAAGGCAAAAATGCATACTACGTCGACACGGGCCGGCATCAGGAAGTATTAACCTACACCCTGCTGAATGTAAAAACAGAAAGAGAAAACTATTGTTGAAATCAACGCTACTTCTACATTAGAATTGTACCATCGAGTAAAAATTCTCTCTTTTAAACTTAAGAGCTAATAAAAGAAAACTAACGATGTTGCGACTCTCTCTTTCTCTCCTCTATCCTTCCTCTCTCACTTCTCTTTCTCTCTCTCCTGTGCGCCATGAATTTGCTGCAACAAAAAGGAATAATCAGAAGATGAATAACATGACTAAAATTCTTCAATGCCCAATTAAGACGGAAAAAAAGGGGGAAGATGCATGCATTTAAAGTTGGAGTATCAAATTCACATATCAAAAAGAGCCCAACCTAACTTTTTGTTTTCACCTGGCCGGACAGCCTATATTGCACATTGATATTGACACTACTACTGCATTAGTCTAAAATGGCTAGCCAATACTAGACTATACTGCCTTAGAAAATGCCCAGTACAAATTACTTTTTAATGCATCCAAGCATAACATACATGTTGTACCATTTCAACAACCCCATTTTTGACCGATTCTTTGCACAAATTTGAGCTGCTGTTTCTCTTTAATTTTCTCTAAACTCTTGTCCATGATTTGATGTTTTCAATTTCATAATACTAATAAAAAGGAATTATTGATGACACCCAACATAAAACTTAAAGAAAGATCTTATGACATTAATTATACATTTCTTCGGGGGACTTTGGACGGGTAATGTATTACATGGAACAAATGCAAAACATTCATATAATCTATATCGTATTTGAGGGGAAAGATCTAGCTCTTTTTTGGTAAAGCTTTTTCAAATTATAAGTTGGTCAAACTTTTTATCAATCACACTTGGACCAACAATTTGTCTTTACTTTTCAACCAATCATACATGGGACCCGCCCCAGCCATAATGATTTGTCAAACAGGGGCTATTTTTTTTTATTTTTTATTTTAACAACACATGCATATCCATAGCAACAAATTTTTTTTTTGTTAATTCCAAATTTCTTTTTCGTAGTGAAACCAAAATTTGAAAACACATTGATTCATGCATTTATTACCAGTACCAATTTCTGCTTAAGGAAGATGCTAGGCTAAAACTGGTTCATATGCTGCTGCCAAAATGAAATGCAAAAACCAATGAGCGTCCTACATGAAAAGGTTTAATAGGTAGGAGTTATGATTACTGAATGTGACATGTCTGGGCATTGAAAAGACAATTTCTCATAACCAACCGCCTGCTGCGCCATACTACAGATAGTAAATTTTGCTTTCCACTGCTCTCAGCAAGAATATAACCCTATTCATGTTAAGAGAGACGATGCCAAATCTCTCCAACATTAATGATATGGAGCAATCATCCATCACCCCACAGACACACAAGAACAAGAAAAGAGAACCCTCAAGTGCACGGACGCAAAACACGCTATACAGAAGGATTTAGGGCATCTAAGATATCCAGTACAAAACAATACAATAAAGATTTTAAACTATTTTTCTTCTTTGATTAATAGGAATCTAACTTTTGAAACACGGCTTTAGTACCTTCTTTTAAGCTTAAACATGCTCTAGAGTCTTAGATGAGTGAAGAAAAGGTCACAGTATAGACAGAAACTGGGCAGTAGGATTACCTGGATCAAAAGTTTATTGAAAGAATAAAGCTCAGAGGGAATTGAGCCTTTGATTTTGGACAAGATGCTTTTTGAAATAACATCAAGGATCAATACTCCTACCCTCTTCGCTTCTGGCTCTCGGTGGCAGTGATGTTTGAAGTTGCTGTGTCTCATGATGAATTGTAGCATTCTGTTGCTGGAGTAAAAGGTCGTGTGGCAAAAGCTCGAGCTGGTGAGGGTGATGAGAATGTGAATGCTCCTCCGCCTGCTGCTGAATGTGATGACCGTAAGGGTTGCCTTCGTAAGATCCCAAGGCCAAGTCAGGCGGCATGTCGGCAGCTGCAGTGGCCGGAATCAATTTATTATATCCTGTGGCGGTGACAGACCCTCCTATAGTATCAAAACCACTGTTAAATCTCACCAAAACATTCTGCTGCTGGTGCTCATAATTCCTAAACATCTCCTGCTCCCTGGCGGCCCCAACCACCTCCAACTGCTGTGCCTCAAGAATCTGTTGCTCCTGTGGCGGTGGCTGCTGCTGAGAGTCCCCGATCATCAGCGCTCCATGTGGCAGTCCTGCCGGCACCCCCATCATTGACTGCATATTATACGGCATGACCTGATACGCTGAGGCCACAAAGCTCGGATGCTGATTCATCAATCCTGGGTGGTTAATTATTGGCAACATCGCAGAAGGCCCAATATAATGAGCCAATTCTTTTTTCGCATTATCCAAATCGAACTGGACTTGCTTGAGCTTATGTTGCAGAATGGAAATAAGGCCAACACAGCCATACACTGGATCGCGAAGGCGATACTCCGCCTCATAGGCTAAGGAATTTACGGCATCCTCGCGCTGGCCGGCGTTGAGTTCATTGAGAAGCTTTGCAACATTGCTGGCGCCAAATACTTTATGGACATTGGTAAATTTCTGAGGGTTATCAGGCGGAAAATATGGGGCAAACACACACTCCTGCGTGCACTTTCGCCGGAGAAACTTGCATGCCGCACATGGAGAATTTGACGATGACATTTTCCTCTCCTTCACTACAACTGAACACATCATTAATCATACAAATCATCAATTATTTGAACATTAACAAGCCTTTGACATCTAAAATATACGCAAACTTTTGGATGAAGTGTTTTTTTAACTGAATTGTGCGTATCCACAAATAAAAATACTGGAGCAAGATAAAAATGTGAATGTTTAATGCAACCGATAAGAGAAGAACTTAGAAGCAATTAAATCTTAGCATATAGAAGCCGACATAGGAAGTCAATGAATTCATATTTAAAATCAAGGCAGTGATTTTTATATGTAAGGAAAGTCAAATTCAGAATAAGGAAAATTAAAAATAGAAAATCAGAACAGAAATAAAGAAAAAAACAAGTTCATACGAAAGAGAGAGAACCGTGGTAACTGTGAAAGTGAAACAAGAGAAAGTCATTGCCGGAATGTGTCTACGAGAAGTTTCTCTCCCTCCTCTCTCTCTCTCTCTCTCTCTCTAAAACTTCATCAACTTAGAATGCAAGAAACTGTATGTTGCAGTAAAGAATTTTCTAGATCCAAAAGGTTCAAGAAAAAAAAAATCTGAGACAGGAAAAGCTTTGTTTACCATGAATTCAAACGTCAAAATATTTCGTTATCTTTATCCAAACCTCATTTCCTATCAAAACGAACATCAACAAAATCAAAAAACAAAAAATGGACTAAAACAAAAATAAAAGGAAATAAATCTAGAAATTCTTACCTTCGATTTTGCTTAATAATAACTATTTAATTACTCCCTCCGCAAACCTCATCTCATCTGCAAAACAATACAATATGTAAATGAAAACACAGAAAAGAAAAATAAAAAACCGTACGTCATCTTTTATGATAAATTAAAAAGAGTGTGGAATATCGAGAAATGAACCTTGGGTTTATTGTATGGATAACAATGGAGAGTTGAGGGTTCGAGTATGGCAGTTCTCGATCAGATCTTCAACTTCCGCGATCCAAAAAACTGAAGTCAAAATATACAAATAATATAGATTTTTCTATTTGGAATTGAATGAGTGAGAGAATCAGTTATACATGGGAGAAAATAATATGGAATGGATAGAAACTATGGGAGGGATCATTGCCAGAGAGAGTCCACGTCATTTTTACGTCTGTGTTTTCGTGTGTATATAATACATATTGGGGTTGATGGTGAAGGACGAGTCTCCAAAAGCGCGTGTCTAATCGAATCCGTCCGCACGAACCGTTGGATTAAGAAATGTAGAAGGGTTTGTTAAGGAGGAGGAGATTTTTATTCTGAGAGAATGATAAATGCGTTCTCTGAATTGCCTTATTGTTCCTGTACGATTTTCATCCAATATTAACTTTAAAGCCCTTGGATTTACCAATATTTACATCACTGACCTTTATTTAAGATGTATGGTAAGTTGGTAACCATGTGCATATGTTAAAGGATGGCTATTTTTTATTTTTTATTTGTCGTTTTTTACACGTATCGGTTAAATATGGAAGAAAGAATTTGATTGCGTGGAAATCTTGATTTTCCGATTTATTACTTCAGAAAATTTTCATGCACAGAATATTAATACTAAGGGACTGTTCTATTCGTAATTCAGTTTTATATTTTTATTTTTTAATTCATTTTGACTTTTGTGTTTTTAGTTTTCATTTTGAAATTGTTGAAAATGTGTTCCTTTTACCATTTTTAAAAATTATTTTGAAAAATAAAAAATCTAAAAATGCATTTACTTTCTCCCCTAAATTCTCTCTCTCTCTCTCTCTAACTTGCCGAAACCCCATCTTCCGACCACCGTCTTCGTCGCGAACCACCACCGGTTGACTGCCCACCTCCGGCTGCCCAGAAACAACCCTCAATTTAGTCCAAACAACAATTAATTGAAATGAGGATTGCGATCCCGTTTTACGCAATTCGAAGAAATCTGTGATTTCGGCGACGTCCGTTTAACCCATAGTCGCGGACCACACGAGTAACCTTCCTCGCCCTCTGGCGCACCTAATCCAACCATAAGTCCAGCCCAATTTCAATCACAACTCACTGATTTTATGGGTGAACTTAGAGTTGAAAATTGAAAATTTGTGGTGGCTGGTGATCTGACAGTTGTGTGGTAGTGGTTCGTGTGGGTGGGGTGATGTTCGGGCGGCGACGACGGTTGGTGGTGTTTTTCAAGCAACAATGGTGGTGGTTGGAGGTGATAGTAATTGAAAATAACGAAAACGCGTTTTGAAAATTTTGGTCAAGTTATAACTGAAAACAGCGTAAACGGGTTTTATTTGTAAATTTTAAACTTATTTTCAAAAACGTATTTTCGAAAATAGGAAAGATAACACGTTTTCACTATTTTGAAAAATCGAAAATAGAAAACGACAAAGATGACATGTCCTAATCTTTTCAAATATTAATGCTGTCGTGGGTTACTAATTTTGATGCCTTGTGACTATTTATGTATATTTACAGTTGAATGAATTATGATTGTCCCTAAGTGGACTAAATTACGACTTAGATACCCTCTAAACGCAATGCTACGTTGAAGATAGAATGAGAAGAGTTGCATCTACATAAAATAAATTTTCATCTTTAAATCTTTTACGCGATTACGAAACATTTATGTGGATGGGATCTTGTGCTTGTGTGGCGAACATCTTTCAAATGATGGTTACACATTGTTACTTTTTGATAATTCATAAATTGAAGTAGTATGAGGAGCAAATTTATTCCACTATTAATGGCTGATTGTGCAATTAGAAGAAAAGTTGAAGGCTAACTTCTTGTTTTTAAGCTCTTGTTTAACTCCATTTTCTAAAATTTATTTTTTTTGCAACTTATTTTTAATAAAACATTTCCTGAAACTCCATTTTTATCATTTTTTTAGTAACATTTTCGACAATTTTTATCAAAATCTTAAAAAAAAAAATGAAATTTGATCTAAACAATACAAGGGCTAAATGTTAAAAAATTATGTATTTTCGATAGACTATCTAAAAATGAAATACTCTCTATTTTAGAGAGTTAATTGGGGGTGGACAGAATGATCTAAACAAATAGAACGATTCGGTCCAATTCTACAAAACAAAAAATAATAATGGTTATGGTTTTAAATAGTGAAAACCATTTGATTCTAGTTCGATTCTAGTTCTAGAATCAAGATCCGAACAAAAAATCAAATTCAACATTTAAATTTTATTATTTTTTATATACATATTTTGCAAATTTTTGAATCACAATTCACGCCAAAAAATTCAAAATTCAATTGAAAATCAAGACAAAAATGTCATGTAACTTTGATTTTTCATTTTTCAAAGTGGTCATTGGAGACCCTAATTCCTTTCTCAATTTCTTTCGTTTCCAATTTATTCACCGATTCTTACATGGATACCAACAACAATTGTTTGTCGTCTACGTTCAACTACCACCGCCGCATGAATTTCTGAAATTGAAGCCTTAACCTCTCTCTCTCTCTCTCGTAATGAAATTGGAACCAAACTAGAACCAAATGATTCGATTCCAGATTGATTCCATATCTTAAAAAAAAAAAAAACAATTTGGTTTCATTATGAAAAAAATCATTGATTCATCATTTGATTTGATTCTCTTGGAACTAGAACCAAATAGAACCATATCCGCCCCTATAGCTAATGTTAAGAAACAAGTTCCGAGAGACTTTCTATTTTAACTTTTTAAAACGAAGAATGAATCTGACTCTACGAATTTAGAGGTTCATTCCCGTCTCTATTCTTAATTAATAATAGTTGCATTTAATAAATTACAAATTTCAATAAACTATAATTTAAATTATTCAAATCATGTTTGAATTAATTGGTCATTAGCATATAAAAAAATTATGTTAAATAAGAGATAAAGAAAAATTAATAAATGTTCATTGAAAAAAAAAGAGTTAAAATAAAAAAAAAATTGTTGGGGTGAATAACAAATGGTGTGTTTGAGCTACATTATTTTGGAATAATGTATTTTGGAATAGTTGATGGAGAATGTGCGGTTGAAAAAAAAGAAAAGTTATTAATGTGATTGAAAATATTATTTTATTGAAAAATGTGTGGTTGAAAATTAGTAGAATAATGAGAAAGAAAATTTTAATACGTATCAAACATGAGCAAATTTTCTCGATTTCCACATTTATGCAATCTTGTGTTGGGATCACTCACCGGCGGCAGGAGCTATAGGAAATGACATGAGGACCTAGCGATCGTATCCGGATCTTGTTAAGTCAGTGTGGGAAGAGGTGGGGAGGGGTGGGGGGGTGCTCTATGTTTAGGGCACCTGCGCATTGGGATACTTATTGGCCCTTAATTTGCCATTTTCAACGGGACTGAAGTGACACAACCTTGAGTGTCCCCTAAGTACTGCGAGGTGAACAACCAACAGCTCTACACAGCCGCGAGGTTTTAGAGTACAACAGCGAACGGTCCCAGTCCAATACGCATTTTAATAAAATTCTTTTTATTTTGCAATTTTTTTCTTAGTTGGAAGATTTTAAATTTTTATTTTATCCACATCACATTTTATTTTAAGGCTATTTTTGATAGCCATGATTTTCCATGCATGTTTTGACTTGCTTGATAGTATTTTTTGTCGTGAATTTTTTTTTTTTTTTTTCACTTTACTTGACTATCATTGA
>CAIGRL010060492.1:0-12520 GCA_903798325.1 Fraxinus xanthoxyloides | reverse complement strand
AGCTTTGATTACAATCTTTAACAAAAATGAAAATACTTGAAAGTGAAGCACTGCTGGCACATAGAAATTCATTTTCAGATATCAAATTTCAGTGAATATTATATGTAATCCGCATGTGGCGCAATTGGCGATCAACATATTGACAAAAATTTAAATACATCTACTACAGTATTCATGTAACCTGAAGAGTTGACACCACAAAAAACAGTAGAAAGATCATGGGCAAAAAGACAACAGAAACATAGGAACAGCCATTTTGATTGACTTGCAAGTTTAAATGAGATTTGATTATGAAAGACCTCGAATAATAACTTTCTCAAGTTTGTAAACAAATTTCCCAATATCAAGAATCCACATTACAGTCAAAACCTAGTACAGTAATATTGACTTTCTCAATATTATTAAACTTATATCAACAAAAAAAAAAGGAACAAAAGATGGAACTTCGTGTAAAACCAAAAAAAGATATAACATAACTAAATTGAGAAAATCTTGGACTCAACTGTTGATCTGTATCTGCTTGGTGACCCCGTGTCACTACTTTGGTCACACTAGGTCTGCCAATTGTCAGTGTCCCTGTTTTGTCAAAGACAACTGTGTTCACCATCGAGAATTTTTCCAAGATACTTCCACCACGCAAAAGCAGCCCTCTTGTAGCACCAAGTGAAGTTCCAACCTAAAAATTTTTAAATTTGTTGTGATTTGATTGTACATTATAATTAAGATTCTATATAAAACATGTTAAGGATTAGGATGAATCTAAATTTTAATATAAAATAATTACCAGTACAGCTGTTGGTGTTGCTAGCCCAAGTGCACATGGACATGCTATAACCTGAAACTCAAAAACAAAGACTAGTTACTGTTAAGTTGAAAAGTGAAGATGAGCAGCCATCAAGAGGCACGTTGATGGCCTAGCAAATAGCAGACTCAAAAAGAAATTATCAGGGGTTGGGTTGGAGTGGGGGTAAGGAGATTAGATAGCTTGAGGAAAGCAGGACGTTCCTGTTAGTAGTAATAAGATTATAGTCAAATCTTAGGATTAGATTTGTTACAGGAACCTCTGCGTAGAAGGTGCAAAAGTTTATGACGATTTTATGAATTGAAATTATACCAGAACGCTACAAGAAAGTTGCAATGCCAATGAAAGAGGAGTCCCTTGATGAAGAGCAGCTGGCAAAATTTGAGTACCAAAAAGATTCCAGAACATAAATGTGGCTGCAGAGAGCGCCATAACTCCATAAGTGAAGTGTCCAGCAACCTAAACAAAAACAAGCCAGACATTAAGAAGTAGGGTATAAAGGAGGCAGACTACTGGCTTAAGTAGAATCTTGAACAACTCTAATCAGAGAACAGCAATGATAGCAAATTTTTGAAAGTATCTAATGTTAGCAACAATAATTCAGTAAATCACAAAGACGATATTAGTGAACAGGGATAATGAATGATAGGTAATTCTCTTAAGCATATATTTAGATCCAGGAATAAGGTTTTCTTTCTACAAAGTGGATTTACAGTTGGTAACCCTTAACTACCTTTGACAATATGTATTTAATAACTTATAATAGGACAATAGATGGTTCATCCGTGGTTTTTACAGTAAAGATCATGAACGTTTAGGCAACAAAAGTTTTGAGATTGCATACTCGTATATATTAGAGCATAGAAAACTCTACAGCACGTGCTAAACTCATAAAAACATTATCTCCTACTTATGTGGGAGCAGCTTCATGGATTCGCTTCTTCGACTTTATTCTCTCAGAGCTTTATGTCCAAAGTCAAACCACAAAGACTAAAATCCTTTATAATTAAATCATTCAATATGATTTTAGGTTGACTTCATATAGGTCTATCATTAGTACTTGTTGGATCATATTTATTAACTTGTACAATCCTGTATAAATGTATATATAGTAAAAACCATTGGTCACATACACAAAAATAATGATTAATGATTTGTCTAAGAAAAGGTCAACGAGTTAAATTCGTCAACTTTTCTAACAGCCTTACCAACATAACACAGTTATTATTGCAAGATTCAGACACTACACACAAAGTACACTATGAACCTTGTCAGCCAACCGTTGTACAGGAGCTTCTCTAGTCTGTGCTTCTTCTACCAACCGAACAATGTCGCTAATGGCAGTCTCACCACCTTGTCTTTGCACCTCAACAGTAATTTTTCCATTTAGGTTTATACTTCCAGCTGCAACCTCTGCCTGGTCAAGAAATGCCATCCAAATTGATATAATATGAAGGGACATATATGATAGGAAAATCAAATCGCAAGGAAAGAGTATGTTAGTATAGTATAATTACCCCAGGTAATTTAGTTACAGGTAGAGGCTCCCCGGTGAAACTTGACTCATCAACAGTGCTTCTGCCTGCTCTGACTATCCCATCAGCGGGAATACGATCCTAAAAGATGAGAAGAGCAAGAGTAAAAGAATTAATATGATAGTTAGAAAAATCAATGCAGAAGGTTACAGAAACACTTGTCAAGTGCCATGTTATAACATTCTCAATGACATTTGGACTACAGTTAGTGGCAGACACCCAACTGATAACATTCCATAAGATAAAAAGTAAGATGAGCTATAGAATTAATATTGACAGTATAATACCTATTCATGGTTCCATGAGCGATACATGAGAGACCAGTCAAAGGCATAAGGAATTATGACTGTAAAGCAAGCTAACTTACTCCGGGCAGTACAACGATTTGATCTCCCACAGAAAGACTGCTAGAAGGAACTTCAACGGTAGAGTCCAATTCTCCTGCATCACCATTAACCAGGAGACGAGCTTTAGCTGGCAACAAACTTAGAAGGCCTGTCATGTCACTGGTTGCTTTTATCTTGGCTCTCTGTTCAAGATTTCTCCCAAGCAAGACAAATGCTATCAGCATAACTGGTTCCTCGAAGAATGTTTTCCATCCCTGTATGAACAGAAACTTCATTTAACAGAAATGCAGGTGACTAACTCAACCCCTCATAGTATGCTAGGAGGCATTGACACGGACAGGAGTGTCTAACATGACACGACAAGGACAAGCTAACACATAGTTTTTAAGAAAAGCACGGACATGACACGACACTTCCCGACACACAGATTAGAATAATATTAAGTCTTTTTTCCCTTTTTAATTTTATAATGTAAAAAATTGTTTATCTTAATCAGCATGTCGACAATGTACCTCCTAGTGTGTTGGCAACACATCCAACGGTACAAAATTAAAAATAATTCCGATATGCCATCTGAGATTTCCGACACGTGTCAGTGATGTGTTGAAATATCTTCTAGCATGTCAGGGACTTGTTCAACTATCCAAAACCAAAAAAATAATTTGAACATGCCACTTCGTGTATCCGACACGTTAGTGTCGTGTGGATGTCCGATGGCAATGATTCAACAATGTTTAACCGTATAAAATCAAAAAATAACTCGAACACGTCTCTTGGTGTTTTCGACACGTGACGTGTCGGTGTCGAAAACGACACCAACTCGCCAGCCCCAGGACGGTGCATCCTAGATGATATGGCCATCTGCTGGTGGGGAAGCCTCCTAAAAGATTTATCATCAAAGATGAAAAAAAAAAAAAAAGTCATAATAGCCTAGCAAAAAATTGGTCAGCACTTGGGTTGAAAGGTAAAAGAATTTCAAAGTGAATCCCTAACAAAAGTTAGGTTACTATATGCATCATAAATAGCAGATGCATAGTTTTTGCAAAAAAAGGACATGTTATAGCACAATGAAAGATTAGGGTGATAAGTGAGAGAGACTGATTAAAAAATTAAAAAGTGTCCATGCCATTAGATGGAAAAAGAATATCCGGTAGAGTTCTGTATAAAGGCATAAAGAGTCATACAAGAACACATGACAACAAAATATTTGATGTCCAAACAGATTGGAATGATACTACAATTTCTGCTGCCAGGCCTGTTAATGGTGTATATATGTGAAATTGCTTATTTAAATAAATTGCATCAAAGATTTAACTACATATAAATCTTCCTTTGGATTATTATTATTAGTATTGTTTCTTTGGAAGGGAGGTGGGGGTGGGTAATGTTCTCAATCTATGTTTCAATGAAGCTGCAGGCAGGACTTAAACATGAATATGCCACTCTCAGTATGACTTGTCCTGTCTCCTTTGACAGATTTCCTTGCAGCACGGGAAATGGTTTTATTCACACTAATTAGTGTGCAGTCATGAATATAAACAATGTTATATCATAATATCCTTTTAATGGAATGTGAAGACCAGAGTAGAAGTCAGGATGCATTAAAAAGCACATATACAAGACCCATTTTGTTCCTATCAATTTAATCTTTGCAAAATGTTTACAACTACCTTGTTGATGCGATTATTTAACTTTATCTGTAAAGCACGGTACACTAGAGTGAGGAAATAGCAAAGATATATGTGAAGCTATAACGTTCAGTGGCATCAATTTAGCACAATAAGAATGATGTTGTGTGTTTCAACAAAACTACATGCAACTTGCAATAAAATCCAATCATTTCTATCTAGAAACCTAAGTGGGAGGAATTAACAACAAATTACCAGTTTTGGTATAAAAGCAGCGAGGGAGCTGACAGCAAAGGATGACAAAGCCCCAAGTCCAACTAATGTATTCATGTTTGGAGCCCCTCTAATAAGACTTCTCAGGCCATCAACAAGTAGTTGGCGACCAGGGCCAAGCAATGTAAACAGACACAAAGACAAATGAAATCCTGTGGAATGCAATGCATGGATCCATGCTGCCTTGGTTCCAAAGAAGTGAGAGAGATGGCCAAAGATGCATACAGCACATAAAGCCCAAGAAACAGCTAGCCCACGACCTGTTCAAAGGATAAGTTTTCAATCATGTGGCATATTGGCCTCAAACGCACTAACTACAAATAAATTCAAATCGCAAATATTTGAACTTCTACGGACTAGATCTATTAAAACTAACAGAAAATAATGTGTTCTTAATTAGGCTAAAATATCTTTCACACTTTTAACTGAGCAGTTTAAATATGAAATAAAGTTAACTCCAAACATCCATATCATGAATTTCCTGTCAATTATCATTTAAGACTTGTCAATATTTCTAAAAAAGGTCATTAACATAGACTGTTATAGTCAATAATGTAGGGGCAAGAAAGGGTCTACCGCTTTCTCTCAGCAGAGCACGCTTCTCATTTATCTTTTTCTCAAATGTCTCATAGATGTTCACCCTTCTTGAATCTGCGAACAAGAACATTGAGTCGCGCTTAATAAGATCATAAGACACAAAAATAAGAGTCGAAATCTACTTGAAATCTTTCAAACAAAGCTATCTTTCGCATTTTAGCTCTTCATATTGACATAGTGGCTTCTAGTATTTAGCTGTGTTAAAATTCAAGCAGATGACAAGTTTAATGAATAGAATAATATTCATCTCGTATTGATTACTATATTTTATAGAATTCAGAAGTAGACGGTGTTTATGTTGCAATGTGAAGTAGCAGGAAAAAGTGTAATTGTCCATTGAAAAATATAAATGAATTCAGAATTTCAACATACGATACATCCAATGTGATACAAGGTTTAGAATAAGGATCGGTATGAAGTAAATCAAATGTTTTATCTAGGTGAAGGAAATGCAGAAACTTATTAGTCACTCTTCCCTCTTTGAAACCTAACACTATTAAGTGATAACATTGCTATTATTGCAGTTGGAGACATTTTTTATTTGAACAAAAAGATTCTCTAATATCCACCCAAATGCACATATGAAAATTGGCAGCCCTCTTATATTTACATCCTCAAAATTCTCTAAAACATTCAAAATTTTGAAATTGAAGCTCCTGCTCACCTATAAACACTACAAACTGCTCAAGCTCTAAGACTTTGTGATTCAGTTGATGTAGACTGTTGGAAGATTGTGTTCGAGATATAGTCAAATATACTTCGTTTTGCATGGCATGTGATTTATAAGATAATTAGTGTTGATTAACAATTTCCTTACATCTCATAAAGACAGCTCCCTTTGTGCCCAGCTCCTTACTCCACTCACATCCTTACCATTCAGTAAGAGCAACGTCTTACCATTTAAAATTGCAATTACATCAATAGTGAATACAAAAGAGAAATGTCGAAGGAGCCACATTGGTTTAGCAACGAAAAAATTGTTCGTCTCCATATATAATCCAAAAGAACAAGGTTCCATGTCACTAACTTTTCCTTATGATATAGTTGAGCTAATAGGATAACATTCATAATTTTCTAAAACATATTCCTTTAGTTCTCACCAAATCTTATTGCCATGACTAGCCACGGTTCTGTCAAGCCTTCTTATTGTGAAAATACATAATTATCTACTAACAAATCAAATGTATATTCTTTTATCGAAATGGGCAAATCTGTAACTAAAGAGAAAGTCCAGTAAAAGCAAACAAGCAGGCAATCCTGAAGAATAAATATGTCCTAACATCCAGTCATTAGGATGACTGCCAGGATCTATGAGATGACAAATAAGCATTGTGACGTTCTTGTAGAAGATTCCAAGTTGTTAACTTGATTATGGAACTAAACATTTTGGTTTGGTTAGATAAACTATAGAGTAACGAATGAATAAATCCTCCAAACATATATTTTTGCAAGACACCTCCCAGTGGAAAAACTGTTCAACGGCTCTCAATTATTTGAATAGCAAAACAACAACATATAGGATAGAAAGAGACCACTGGAGGAAAAGAATAATTAAAAATAACAATACACATTACACAAGAAGTCGCTCATGCAGACAACAATACTTAAAAACAGTTAATTAGTAACTTAAAAGAAAATTAAAAATTATATAAGGCAAGGAGGAAGATATGTCATGAGAAACAAATATTGTTAGCTAAGCTTGTCGTGTATCACATACATTACAAACTAAGTGGAGATTGGCAGAATAATGAACCTCAGATGTTCTTTATGTTTCAAAACAGGAGAATCAACAAAAGAAGCTTCATCTAGAGACGGTTGAAATTAGACAGCTGGAGGAACTATCATCTGCCTTTACTCATGACAGCAAATACATGTGGAGATTCTAATAATGAACTTCCTCAATCCATATAAATGTAAACTATCAAATTGCATGGGGTTTCTGGTGATAGATGTGCCTGCCTTCAACAATCCACCTCTAGTAGCCAAAGAGACACCTATTTATGGAGAACTGTTTCATTAGATATGATTTTTAACAAGGTTTTTTGTGTAAAAAATGGTGAAAGGGGGACAAAAGATACTCTCTGAATTAATCTATAGGTATATGCCAATATAGCAGTGACATACCATGAAGGAGAATGGTTGTTGTTACAAGAATCTGTTGCATCCTATGACGGTATATCCCCTTCAATGGCTCCCTGATCAGCCAACCCACGGTGCTACGCATAAGTTAAATGAATCTTAGATGGAATGTAGCATCTAGCCTAGTTTGCAAATTAGACAAGCTCAGTGAACTTAGTAACAATAGAGGCCAAGTAATGTCTCTTTTTGGCAAACAATGACAGCCTTCTGGCCCTTCTCTATTTACATTTTTCTCTTTCATGACGCTAAAATGATGAAATCGTTGTAAAGAAAACTAAATAAAGAATTAAGAAGGGGCACTTTAACTTTACAATTCATATCCACATCAATCTCATCCTTATTGACAAATCCCCATTACATGTGGGCCTATACCAATTACCAACACAAGAATTTCTTGATTTATGTCTTCCATGGATTTGAAATCAATCCACGTAACCTATGCTGGTTCATGGATTTCTCATGCTTGTTTTAGTTAAATTTTTACTAACCTAAAATGACAATTTATCAGTATATTGATAGTTAGTGACAAGCAGTTGTGCAAAAGGTCCAAGAAACTCTAATATATTACCTGTTTAAAGAATCTGAGGAGCCAATTGTCTGACAAAATCTGAGTCTCGGAATTGATTCAAGTGTAAATGTTACAAAAGGAGGAAAGAAAGCCGGTGATATATAGATGATAGTAATTTTCAAGATCATTCTCATGAAATTAGAAATGATTACTGACTACTCTAACAGCTTGGAACAACAAAAATTATTCAGTTTTTTAGGAACTCTTCTAGCAGATGTTATGCTGGATAGAATGAAATGGGAAAAAAGAACTAATGTTGTTAACCACAAATTGATTGGGAATTAGGCTATGTTTGTTGTTGAACATCTTCCTTCACTTATTTAGGTCCATGCCAAGTATGGTTTGAACCTCGTCGTAAATAATGTTGGGCACAGTTCAAAAGGTATCAGAAGATGTTATCTTCTCTCAGACTGGATAATCATAATCATTATGTAGGATTGGCTCCTTATCATCTGAAATGACAATATCAAATATTTTCCCGGTAGGGTATTTGAAAATTTATAATTGCTATCACCTATACTAGATTAATGGCCATGCCTCAATTACAGTCTAAAATGACACTATCAAATACTATCACCTAGGATACCGTTGTTTTAACTTACAATTTCTAATTGTTATGGGTACCGATTATGGTGTTTTTTAAAGTCTCGATTTTGGATGTTTATGAGGGGTCCAGTTTCGAATGATTTCTAGTAATGATTTTTAAATCAGTCCTACCCATACTTAAGAGTTTATAATCCAACGATTCTAAAAGTTTTTTTAAAATAATAAAATTACACATATGTCCATATATAAAAAGGATAGGTATGCATAAACAATATGGAGCAAATGTGCATGTCACTTATTGAGATTTTCAATTTATAATTTCTTGTATGAAATTTTTTTAACTTACAATATTTTACTTATAAGTAACTTTTTATCTATAAGTTAATATTTAACTTAAAAAATGAAATATTTTCTTATAGTTAAATTTGTAGTTAAATTTTTTAATTTACAAGTAATTTTTTAACTTATAAGCCACTGTTTAGTACACATTAAAATTTTCATTCACATTCTTCTACTCATTTTCAACCACACATTTTTCAATAAAATAATATTTTCCATCGCATAATTAACTTTTGCTTCTTTTTCAACCATACATTCTCCATCAATCTACTATTCCATAATACATTTTTTTCAAAATAATGTGGTTCAAACACACTGTAAGTAATTTTTTACATATACTACATTGGTCCCATAAAGATAGGCCTGATTCCTTTTTTTCGACCCCAAATTATGTCACTTTCCTTATTAAAAGAGTGTGTGTGTGTGTGTGTGTGTGTATTCTTCAATATGTCCACCTTGTTATCAATAAATATAAATTAATCATATTTAAAACCATTATTTAATGAAGGGGTAAAATAGAAAAAATGTAAGAAAAATTTATATTCCCAACCATATTAATTACATTTTCTTAATCGCTGTGAAAATAGAAACAAACTTATCTTTATGGGATGAAGGTAGTAACTTTTTATATTTTATAAGAGAATTTTGTCTTATTAGCATTATTTTTACTTTATAAGCAATTTTTTTACATAAAAATGAATTGTTGCCTTCTAAGTGATTTTTTACTTATAACTAATTTTCTTAGTTACAAGGTATTTTTTTATTAGTAATTTTTTTAATTTTACTTTTAAGCATTTTTTATTTATAATTGAATTTTTGTCTAATTGTTTTAGAGAGAATAAATTGGGGAATATTTTTTTTAAAAAAGACCAAAAATACCCAATTGGTGGGTTGAGAAATAAGACCCAAATTACACTACATATGATTTGGGTGATTTTTAAACCACTCAAAACTAGGGCCATAAAAACTAACAAGCACCAGTTTATCCAACCTCTCGTATATAGTGTCCCCCAAAAAGGTCAAAACCAGTGAAAAAAAAATCAAGCGGGCTCTACAGGTCATGCCTTTTATTATGTTCCCACCGGAGAGAGAAAAATACACAGATATCTAATCATTGACATTGGAGAGAAAACAATGTACAATTAGAACCTATAGCCTTATTATTATATGGCAATGGATAATCTTTTCCATTAGCTCATTCATATTATCAGTAGACTTGGCAATCGAAGTTTTCTAGTTTACAAAAATCAAGATAGGCTGGTATGTGAAGGATGGGTACTATAATTGTTCCCTCTTCGACAAGTTTGATATTGGTGTATGAAACCACCAACAAATCTTGCGGAATCTGTCACCCTCTTACAGTGAAATGAAAGATGAGGGAGAAAGGAACATGATATGCAAAGATTATTAAACTATTCACTCACATATCAATGCCCAAACTCAAGAAATTCCATGAATACTGACATTAATCAAAGAACGGAAGAATATAACATATTGTTCCAGCATTAGGGCTGACATAGGATTTTTCCTGTATATCTAAATAATAGTAGTACATTTAGCAAACTGCCTGTTCTTCATATTTTCAACTTTCCTTAACTCCATTGTGGTATTATCTAAAACAGAGAACAGAAAAGCATCCTCGTAAAGGGTTCATCAATTGAGATATGAACTCATCATTGGTCATATCATGATGATAATGAAAGCAACAAGGAAAAGAATTGTGGGTTTGTAAGATGAAAAACAAATTGCAGAACAAATAAACTGTCAAAATCATAAACTAAATACATGCCGACCTCGAAGATTAGACGTGAATCCACAATTAGTCAAATGATTTGCAAGAGCATCTCCCAAGTCCTTCTGCCAGTTTGGTGTAACCTTGGCTTCAGATACAGGCCATACAATTGCAGTTTCAGTAGTGAGATTCACGCTAGCTGAAAAAACCTGTGGCTGTTCATAATTTTAACCGAAATTCTCGTTAGATATCCACAAAAGGAAAAATAAGAGTTTGTCATTATCGTAAAACATTGTCCTTTGGGCAGGTTAACAATCTTCTCATTTAATTTCAATCCCTAAAGGCTTTCTTTCTCCGAGAAAGCAATGATTACATAATGTATTTAGCACAATTAGGTAAACATCTTCAGAAACACTTTTTTACGAAAAAATATACTACACTTTTTTGCTAAGTAGATAGATTGATTTGCATAGTGACTATATTATGTTGAGCCATGTCCAAGAGCAAAACACCATGCTCAATTTAGCTTTGGTCATCCACACCTTCATTCTTTCCATTAAAATTCCTTATCTCATTTCCTTTTTGCTCTAAAAAATAATATTTTATCCAACAAGTTCTTTGAACCAAATTGTATAAAGCCACAAACATATGCAGACGAGACAGAAAAAGCATAAACTCCAATTTTTCCATTAAAGGCTACCAAAAAGGATCTCTTCGTGAGTGAAAATATCATTCAAAAGAAATCCACTAAATCGCCTCTAAAATTCGATAATGAAAATTTCTTTTGTCCTCCAAATTTCAAGACGAAAACATAAATCAAGGAGACACACACTGTCGATTCAAGCAAATGATGCACCATGAAACTTAGGCTCCTATTTAAAGCCAGTTCAACTCAATTTCAATCACTTACTTGACTTTCCAAAATTCTCTTCACACTTGCAGCACAACCTCCACATGTCATCCCCTACAACAATAGGGAAAAAAAAATTAGTTCCTATAATTCATTTCATAAATAGATGAACAACTATCAGACAAAGGAAAAGGAAAGTATAATTCGTTATATCCCCAAAAAAAATGTCACTTCTTTGGTAATTTTTGAATTAACATTCAGACAAATGTTAAAAACTATTTTAGAATAAAATTACCGAACAGGATTTTTAAACCAAGGGAAAAAGGGAAAAAAAATAGTTTGAGATATCTTACGCCAACATCAAGAATGATAACGTCAGAGCTCGAAGCAGAAGCCTCCCCAGCTCCAGCCACCACGGAACGCGGCTTTGATTCTCCACCCTCAGCAGCACCATCGTCTCCGCCGCCTTGCCCACCATTTCCATGAATCCCACCAAAACCACCTCCATCGGACGCAAACGAGGCAGCTGAACTGCCAATGCACTGCAACCTGGACCTGCATCGATCCACGGAAACCAGACCCCTAACCAAAGAAGCCGATCCGACCTGGTTGAAGTCTCTGTTTAGTAGACATCGCCTTAGTTTGAGGTGAGCGAGTGCACTAGGGCGAGTCGTGCAGAAGCAGCGGTAGAAATTGGCAAGGATAGCAGTGGAATGGGAATTAAGAGACTTCGATAGGGACAGAATAGACATTGTAGAGCTCCCCGAGAGTAACGTCGACTCCATTGCTATGGAGTGCTTGCAGTTTCTCTCTCTATGTAGCTGAGAAGAATTAAAAGCGTTTTATTGCTTCAGTAAAACACGTGTATCTATCCTTTCCAAACGCCCCAATTTTTATTTTCTTCTTCTTTGATGCACATGTTACATGCCACTCCATTTCTTTGGCTAACTTTTTTACTAATTTAGGCCGTTTGTTTCTCATTAAAATTCTCATTCTCATTCTTTTACTCATTTTCAACCACACATTTTTTAATAAAATAATATTTTCTATCACATCAATAAGTTTTCCTTCTTTTTCAACCACACATTCTCCATCAATCTACTATTCCAAAACACATTCTTTCAAATTAATATCTATCAAACACACTCTTAAAAGTTACCATTT
>CAIGRL010060481.1:0-10548 GCA_903798325.1 Fraxinus xanthoxyloides | reverse complement strand
AAGAGTCTCTATTAGTATTAAAACCACACAGAGCGAAAACTTTTACCATAGAGGTAAAAAAAATGACAAACGATTACCTAACTTCAAAAATTTCGTCGAATATATTTTCAGCATATTCTAATGATACTGTACATTAAATCCATTTAAAAAAACCAAAATAATCTACTTTATAGAAGATGTTTTTCTACAAGCACTGTATGATTTAGGAGGATTCTTCTGAAAACCATTGAGTTCCTTCAATATCTATTTTGACGTCATAAATTTACCGTTTTTAAACGTAAAAATTGAAGAAAAGTGAAATTGAAAGAAATTGGTGTGAGTATGAGGGTTGAGAGTAGGGTAGAAAAGAAAAATTAATGATTATGATTTTACGTTTAATAATTTAAGATAAATTTTATATTTAAACTTAACTGACAATATATTTTTTACACATTTTAAGTTTTTTTTAAAAAATATTTAAATCGATCCAAATGAATATTTATATCGTGAAATATCGAATCAAACGAAAAATTGTAGAAAAAGTAAAGTTTGAAAAAGGACATTAGAATTGAGTTGTAATCGAAAATATACATAAACAATTACGATTTTACGTTTCACAATTAATGTAAAATTATTTTTGATATTTAAAATTTATTGATCATATATTTATTATGGTCGCATAAAAAGGTAAAAAATCACGACTTTATTTTTTACAATTAATTTAAAATTATTTTTGATATTTAAAATTTATTACTCATATATTTATCATGGTCGCACTTCAACATTTCCAACAAATTTTAAATAGCTTAAAACGAATATTTGTAACTTAAAATATTGAATCAAACACAACAAAAAAGGCTTAAACGACTTAGCCTAGCCGACCCAAGCTATAAAGCCATTTGGCTCGGCTTGACTTATGAACAATACCACTCAAGTGACTCTTTTATTTATATAGGAAAATAGACATGTTGAAAACTAACGAAATAATATTAATTATTTAGCTACTTTTACTTTAACAAACGCGCCCTTAAATTACACTTCAACAAACACGCCCTTAACATGTCAAATTAATTACAAAATCCCTAAAATCGTGTCCTTTCGTATTCCAAACCAAAATCTCCACCATATCGTCTCTCCCTTAAATCACCCGTCAAGATATTTTGAGAACCTAATCACGAATTCGTTCTTCTATAAATCTATCGCAAAAAATAATACACACCATATCATACATGAAATAATGAGGTTCGATCCAAACTACACTTAGAGGGGAGTAAATATGTGATAATGCGAAATAAAAATTTATAATTAACTAGCAACAAGTCACTGTTAATTATTTTTAGATAGTTAATCAATCATTTCAATGATCCTAAGTTGAATTACCACAGTTATAGCGTAAACAATAAATAACAAGCAGATTGATCACGGAGAAATCTCAATTGGGTAAAAACTCCAGGCATTTTGCAGTCAGAAGTCCACTATAAACGAATTATGAACTTACAGTCCTTCATACATGACTATCACTAATACTTTCTGACATCCTAATTGTAATTCCAACAACTGAAACTCCAATCACATTCCCTTGATCTTTAGAACTCCGATAGATGTGTATAAAGTAGCACTTTGGTATTTGAATTATAGATTTGATGTTTTTCACCGCCCAGAACAAATCAAGTATGAAAGTTGAAAGCTAATTTTATGAAGAGGATGTAAAGAGTATATGTTCTCTCAATGACCAACCTTGAAATTTATGTTCAAAGGCATTTAGTACTTATAGTTTAGGTTCTGGAGTTGAATGGGCTGGGCAAACAACTTTAAAACACGAATTAAATTTTTTTGGAAAACCCTGTCGCTCGAACGAAAGTTGGGTAACAATTGAGCAACGGGTTGTTAGAGCGAAGGCAAGGCGACAGACGGGCTACAATGTTTCTGTTTTTGCCGCTCAAGCCAAGTCATAGCAACAGTCTAGCGAAATTGTGGCATCGTTTTTCTTTCTTTTCCATTCTCGAACCCTGGACCAAATTCGACTCAATTTCTACTTTTTTGCAACTTACTCCTTGACTTTTACAACATATTAACTTAAGTCCAACCACGGTTTCAACCAAAACTATCACAAACCACCAATAAATCGAACCCATTCTCCATCAAACATGAATCCTCAATCAACAAAACAGTTAAATATTTGAACCAAAATTGCTCCATGTGTATTCAAACCATGCAAGAATGAAAGAAAACCACCCAAATGATGAAATTTAAGAAGAAACTACATGTAATTCACCCAAATACGAAGTGGAACTCAAGAGATTAAATAAAAAAATCATAAAAAATACGAAAAATGAAAAAAAATAATAAGAGTTTTCGAGCAAAACCTTGAAAACCGTTGAAAATAGATGGAAATGTATACAAATCTACCAAATGATGGATGCTATATGTCCAATTCCTTATTAAAGACACGAATTTGATATGGGTGGTAATGATTGAAGAGGAAAATTGAGTTTTTTGCGAAAAAATTGTGAAAAAGAACGTTTAAATTCAAACAGGTGGGTTGTTGCTCGAGTGTAGCTCAGCGATAAGCTGGCGAAAAATCTTTGACAAAAACAATACTGAATTTTTTAAAATATAAAAAAATAGCTCCCCCATTTTTTAATTAAATCACGTCCTCAACAAATAGATGAACTAAAATATGCATGCGTTCACAAGTAATGCATTATCAATAATTTTTTTTTCCAAATACTCAAATCAAGTTCAAATGGAGTAAAGTGTACAAGTGACTCACGTGTGTTAAGTACCACTATTTTCCCGTGACTATGACTCTAAACCTTAAATTTGTAAAAAAGGACATGCGAACATCATAGCTAAACAAGTATTTTCTCTTATTAATGAAAATCATCCCATAAGTTTATTAGGACATATTAAAACGAACTTAATTACAAGTATATTTTTCTTTTCTCCCCCGAATTTGAGCATATACTTTTTATGTCATTGTTCTCAAATATAGCATCTTATGTGCAAACTTTTGTCCATTAAGCGACTAAAATGATCCATATAATGAGCTTTAAGCCGATTAAGCTAAGTCAATTGACCATAGACACCAAGTTATGAGAAACCTCTCAAACTTAATTACTCGAGTTAAACAGGTTTCGAAAAAGAATATAAAATGAACCAAGCTATTGAATTTTTTTTATTATAGGGGGACTATATATGAGTTTATGTCATCTAAGTGAAGGTCAATTCACATTCAAGGTTACCTTACCAACAGATGACGGCAATCCTGAATCTCACACATACGGTCCAAACTTGCTCACAAGATCACGGTGTGTGGTGTGCAAATGATACATGACGAAACATATACTCAGTACTACACATAAAACCTAACCAAGTAATGGAAACAACAGTACAGATTAGATGAACGCATATTCGATCACAAATGCTATGTTTAAGAGCACAATGAAACGTCTGGTAGCACAAAGACATTTTTTTAAAAGAATCAAAAACTTTAATAAATCAAACAAAAATTAAAGCAAAACAAAAAAAAAAAATAAGATGCATGTAAGACTAAGTGGACTCAATGAACTGCACGTGCATGTACGTAATCAATGAGGTACATGGATGCTCTTATTTTTAAGAGCATGATCAGACTCATGACCTTTCAGGTTACTCTTTAGCCTTTATGAGCATATTTTTTCCAATATGTAATTGCTTGGAGGAATCATGTGGGTCTGCTAGGAAACTCTCTATTTCCTCCATAGGTGCTATTTAAGGTTCGTAATCAATGATGCGAGGATCCAGCTTATCCAAACTAATTGCTTCTCCAGTACCTCTCCCTTCTTTAAGAACATTTTATCTTTTACTTATAGCCTCTTCTTCAGAGGTGTGTATAACTCCAAGGATGGCCCTTTCTCCAAAGGCATCTGTCACCTCGAAGTCTTCCTCTTGTTCAGGATTTCTCCCTTGTTCAGGGACATCGTCCATGTCAATGTCTATAGTGATTACATTGACGCTTCTTGGTTCGGCTTTCCATAGGGAGTTCGAGTAACATTCCTTTGTGCTTATTTGATCGCCTCAAACCGTTGCAACTCCATTTTTCATTGAAAATTTCATGTATAAATAATGAATGGAAGTGATAGCCCAAAGTTTCTTCAAGGTCACAAATATCCTGTGGTAAGCGGAGCGATTGTCAACCACTAAAAATTTCATGAAGTGGTGAGCAATCAAGGGTGCTACCCCCATTTCTATTGCTAGAGAGATTTTACCATTTGGGATGATGCTATCTCCTGTGAAACCGTACAAGGGAAAACTTATTGGGATCGGCTCGTGGTCAACGTTCATCTTATCAAAGGTGGTTCCAAAAATGACGTTGACTGAGCTTTCGTTGTCCACACCATTCTTTTTGGGCAATTACGGGGTCACAACGACCTTTACTACTAGGGCGTCACAGTATGGATAATGCATACTTGTTGCATCTTCTTAGGTAAAGGTGATTGGTGGAATTGTTCTTTTGATATGGGTTCAGTTAACTATGAAACTTGTCATTTGAGGATTTTTTGCCTCTCTGATTTAAGTTCTTCTCCTCCAACATAGGGGCCTCTAAGGATCGTATCAATTTCCTTAATGGGCTCCTGACCATCAGTTGTAGGGGGCTTTGCCTTTGCCTTTGTATATCTCTAGGTCTTTTAGCATCGTCGTCCCTTTTCCCTACGGGATCGCTCTGATTGGGGCACATCAGCTCATCATTCATTGACTTGTGTTCTAGGGATATCTCGCAATATCCTAGCAGTCATTCATATGATGATTATAAGAGTGATGATAGGTACAATAAATGGGTGCTTCATCCCTATTTCTAGGTTCAGCGCCTCGTCCTCTTCCACTTTGAGGGTACCTCAGATCAGATTGGCCTTGATGCATTTCTGCACCAGGGTTCACTTCCTCATAAGTTAAAGTGGGTACAACATCGAGCATTACGGCAGCTAGTACTTGTCCATGATTGAAAGGGATATGGTGATCTATCAAATGAGAGGTAGGACATTTTCCTCTTTGCATTTGTGGATGGAGAAGCCCTTGACTAGCCATGTTCCTATGATCTCTCAATTCTTCATTGAGGATCTCGCGCTTTATCATTTCTAGAAGGGTATCATACATGGTAGCATCTTTGTTTTGCACATCCCTCCAGAAGAGAGAATTCATTTCCAAACCTCCCCTTAGGGCAACCATAGCTTTCATATTCGGTACTTGCACACATTAGGTCATTTCATCAGTGAAGCGAGACAAGAAACTTTTCAAAGATTCGCCCTTCTTTTTCCGCTTATATTGCAATCATTGAATTGATCTTTCGCCTTCTTTACTGGTATCAAAACATCTTAGGAACATCCTTTTGAAGTCTAGCCACCTTCAGATGCTTCCTTCTGGCAACTTGGTGTACCAAATTTCGACCGTGCTACTTAGAATCAAATGGAAAGCTCTACATTTCATGGTTGAAAGGGCTTATTTCATATTCATATGGGTTGTAAAGCTATTGAGATGTTTTGCGAGGTCCCCTATCCCGTCATACTTTGGAATTTTAGGAAGTGTGAAGTAGTTTAACATATGGGAATTCCTATTGGCTTGAGAAAATGGTGAATGTTCATCATCTTCTTCGAGGTCACAGGACCTCTGAGGCTCATCAAAGCCCTCATCATCTATGCGTTGAGCTTGTGGGAGGGGCAGCTCCTTTCTCTTATGCCTATTTCTAGGGGGAGGTACCTTATGGCGAGCCGGTTCTTTTTGCAAGAGGGTGCCGAGCAAGCCTATTTCTAGGTAACATGTGCTCAATCTATCAAAGACACTTGCTGACCTCTGAGGCAGGTCTTCTAGATTATAATTTAGAGGGAAATTAAATGGGTCCTCATGAGGTCGTTCTGAAGCATAGTTAGTTGAGGTGTCAACCTCGACTTCCCCCTTTTGGGAGGCTTCCATCCTATTGTGGTAATACTCTGCCATTTGGCTTTGAACTTCATCCTCCTCTTGATAGCACTGTGGATTTTGGAATGCGTTACTAGGGGCTGCGTATGGTGGAACTGGGTATCCTCCTCGACCCTTCATGCTCATTATATGCTCATGCATAGTCATGTTATGTTGGGTTATATTTCTCATGTTAGCAGCCATTGTGGCCACTTCTCTAGTGAGTCTAGCTGTTATTCTGCCCCACCCCGTCTATGTTGTTGGTGAGACCTTAGGTGAGCAGTTGTGACAGCCTGTGAAGGTTCCCCTTTTCCAGGGTGTTCCCTTGTCCTTCGGGGTGCATTTTATTCACTGTTTGAACTCATGTCGACAAACATTTCTCTTAACCAAATGTTCCTTTCTTCAAGGATCAAATAAGTCTAAGAGTCACACGGTTATTCCTTAGGCTTCCCAGCAGTTCTTTCTTCAAGATCACTCATTTTTCAAGGTTTAAGAAATTCCTTCCAAGGTTTTTTAACCAGCGTTTTTCCATGGGACATTTCGTGGTTAATTGTATGGATTTCCCACAGACGGCGCCTATCTGTTGACCCCAAAAATGAGTCAACAAATGACTGACCCACTCTCGCCACGTCGAATTAACTCGAGGAGGCAGATTTGAACGTGAGGATTGCTTCATGGCGAGAGACAAAGATTTTCGAGCTCCGATGGATAAAACAAATGTGATCATGCTAACAATGATCACCAAACGAGAACAAAACTACTAACCAAAGACATTGCTAGAATATGTGGAATGATAGAAAACAGAAGAACATTGTAGGTCATAAGACCCTCGACTTATACGATTTTTCTACTAAGTGTATGATGCAAAATGGAACTACAATGGTTTGTACGAAAATCCTGTCATCTTTCTTCTTGATTCCATATCTGAAAGTTCAAGACATGAGAAGATAATCAGTCTAACTCCGATTTTTCCAACCTTTCTAAGTTACAAAGAATGTATATTTATACTCCTTAGCCGACATGGTATCCGTTGGATCAGAATCACGTGGCCTTATCTCTTGAGTAGAGGCATCCCATCATTTTCTATTCATACAATAATACATTGATAAGGGGTCAGGTACCATGCACAATTGCTGACACACTGACTCATTTATTACAAGTGTTACATCAATCATTTCTAAAAGATATTCAAATATCTTGCAAGAGACAACATTTGCTTATGAGTTTTGGATGAACTGAAGCCTCAGAACCGTTCCTTTGAGTAGAGAGCTTCAACCCCTTCTTCATTTCTTTAAGCAGCGTCTTATCCTAGGTATAGTACTTCGCTAGGTGAGGCGGTACCTCGGTAATCTGCACAACTTCACTGTATTTCGACTACTTGGGTCTCTATTAACTTTTCTGTTGACTTTCCGTCTACGTGGATTGCTACGTAGCACATTTGACTTTAAACCTTGGTGGCGAGGCATAACAAATTCAACAATATTGTCCAAATCATGTCCAAGTCTAGTACTCGAGGCATGAATCTTGTACACATTTCGAATATGAACACAATATAAAATTTCGGCAACAAGAATGAAAGGGTTTTCATTATTCTCTAAAATTTTAATTTAAAGGGCCCACAATTATCAGGTACAAGAGAATTTTTGATCCCAGGAGATTGCCTCAGTAGCAAGGCAAAAATGAATGTGGAATATGAAGCTTTATATTCCATTTTTACTTAATCCTGAGATTGATAATCAAACGAGTCACCTACATTATGAGCAAGTAATGTACATCTAATGGCTAGTTCGAGTTCTTTGTTGTACCAATAAGTGAAGTATTAATTAGAAGATCGATCTTGATGCTTTGGAAATCGGGGCGAAACAGTTAGAGATCGTACACTTGTTATAAATAAATCCATTAATCATTACAATGAGAGGTATTCACTCCAAGGTATTCTCTATATGCATTTAAACTTGAGCTTAGTAGTCCGATGATAGTTGGGCTCTATGTTTTGATTTGCTCACAACGAATTTACTTTATGAAAATGAAACTCCCAGGGCTACAGATGTTGGAAAGACAAAACAATCATTTTGTCGGTTACATCATATTGACAATCAAACGAGAGTTGACTTGTGGAATGATGATTGGAGGATATTTTTATCGGATTGTAATTTGCTTCCATAATTATCACTTGACTCGAGAGTACAATTTCAACTTTTTGGTAGAATAAATGGTATTAATAGATGTAGGAATGATGATCGGAGGATATTATTATTGGATTGTAATTTGCTTCCATAATTATCAATTGACTCGAGAGTACAATTTCAACTTTTTGGTAGAATAAATGGTATTAATAGATGTATCTTAATTGGTCAAAAGTTGACTTAATTAGAAACATCTATTGGAGTTCGGGTCTTGTGAGTTCAGTTAGGTCCCCCTCTTAGTTCTAATATATGTGTGAGACTTAATTGGCCTATTTAAGGGTGAACGTTGTTCGTTTGGACGCTTTCTACTTTATTTTCAATTCAAGCTATTTCATGCAATTGGAATTTTTTCAAACAAAATCAAACCATAATTTGCTGGTTGGTTTGGTTTTAATATGCGGTTTATCTATCTACATTATAATAATATATTTAAAACAAGTTAACATATAAGTTTAAACGAGAACTAATAATGTTAAATGTTAAATTACATTCATTTTCCCATAAAACCCGTGAATAAGTTAATTTCATAATTGGTTATTAAAAAATGTTAATAGAAGAAATATATCTTTCTTCATTTTTATTTATCTTTTCTTGTTTGCCTTTCATATTGTCACATAACAGTTGGTAAAGGCAGAATCACGTTATGTTGCAATAGTTTGGTTAAAACTCCTTCTCGTCCTATTAGTAAGATGAAAAATAGGGACTGAACATAATATATTTAGATGTACAAAAAATGATAGAGTTCAAATTTTTTGGAAATTGATAGTATTCATTCTCTAACTACTTTGAAAAAGTAGAAAGTAGCAAACACAAACAAGTTCATTAATTATCTAGGCACACAAACAGTCATTTTTATATAAACCGCAACTCACAAGTGTATAATAAGTTCAAAAACAACAAATAAAAGAAAGAACAATGAAAAATGACTTAAATGGGAATGAGACTTATCGAGATAGAAGAGAGAAAGATGTGATTCAGGCAAAAATTAGTAGACTAACAGGCAAAAAACAATTGACGATTTGCGACTGGAAAACACATTTTGTTCAGCAGTGGCATCAAGTGTCAAATGTTTGAAAAATGAAAGTTTAGGTTATGGCTTCTGAATTTGTGGGCATGATTTACTGCTGTAGTTTTGTTGACTTATGATATGAATTATCAAAAAAAAAATTGTTTTTCTTTTCATTTCGTATGATTTGAAAATAATTTTAGATTAGTTTAGATATCGGGCCATGACATGTATTTGTAGACTTATAAAATCATTGGCAAATAACGATGAACTTAATTTACTTTATATGATTATTTCAATTGGCTGATTGTAACTTGTATTGCTAAATTGGTATTTTTTCTGAAAAGTGAAAATTGTAAAATTTATAAGTGAGTAAAATTAATTTTTAATTAAAAAATAAAAAACAGCTCTTGGTTAAATCGACAAATTTGAAGGGTTTCGAGCGGTATTTGTGCTACTTGGTTAATCAGGAATTATGTGTCCGATTTTTTTATCTGATTGTCGATTATGTTGGTTGAATTGGTCGAGTCAGGCCAGTTTTCATAACATTGCTATTTGGATGTGATTAAATCTAAAAACCAACACATATTTCAAAATGTCGATAAACTAAACTTTGAGCCTTATTTGTTCAAGTTTGAATCCTTTGGTCTGGGTCAAAATATCGATAAACTAAACTTTGAGCCTTATCAGCTAATTTTCATAAGTCGAGTCTTTATATCTTGGTCTGTGTCAAACTACTTGACCAAATCTTAGGGTGTGTTCTCTTTACCGTCTTTAAGTCGTTTTCTATTTTCGATTATCTGAAATAGTGAAAACGCGTTCTCTTTTCAATTTTCAAAAATGCGTTTTAGAAAATGAAAAAAAATACATTGAAAACACAAATCGGCTAAAAGCCCGTTTTGTACAAACTGAAGCCAAAACACAAAACACGGGAAATGAGAATTTCTCACACTTATCCTCTCTCTCCCTCCCCTCTCTTCCTCTCGGATAATACTATCATCTCTCACAAAATCACAATCAAAAATTTCTCTTGCCAAATCTACGAGTTTTCTACGGGCGGTTCAATCAGGTTTCCTCTAGTTCTTTGCTTGCTATATTCTTTGTCGTATTTGCTTGCTGTTTTATATTAGCTTTGTTGGGTCAGATTTTGCATCTAATTTTTTCATTTGTTGGGTCTAAAATTAGACGCAGCTGGTGCTGTTGGTGTAGAATCTGATGGTGATACTGTTGTGGAGGAACCCGCTTTAGAGTATCTCTGTTTATTATCATCTGTAAAAGAATTCAGTCAATATTCTCGAAAGTAGAAACTAAGTAAAGTAATATATTTTAGATATTTATATAATAAATATAATATGTGAAAGTAATAATTAATTAAGATGAAATGCCCAACTGGTGAAAAGTGTGAAATTTGTGTGGAATGTCAGGGGTTCGAGTCACGCCTCA
>CAIGRL010060470.1:0-11334 GCA_903798325.1 Fraxinus xanthoxyloides | reverse complement strand
CATCATCAGAGTATGACTGTCCTCATATAAGACACTATGATGACCTCAAGTCAAATGACCAATTCCACTACCGAACGTTAGAGATTAACCACTGACACTCAGATAGTTATCCATGTGGAATATCTCAGCGGATCTCCAATGTTTTGTTCTATAACAAAACATCCACGTGTTCATTCAACTGTCACCACACTTTAACTCGTGAGATCGGCTACTTATTTCTCAAGTAAGAAATGTCACACGTGATGATCTATAGCAAATTCAACTCCCAATGGAGCTTCCAAATAGAATTTCAACTTGAATAAGACTCCAATAGCATTCCAAATTGAATTTCTCTTGACGTACACTTCAATTAGAATTTTTCAATTATTTCAATAAGCTATACGGATCACGCTCAAATTCTAGCAATCTCCACCTTGACATGAATTTCACTGCAATGAACAAAACTCTAAGATTTTCTCCACCTAGAGAAGAAAACCCATTTGCAAAGAATGAATTGACTCTTCAACAATAACCAAAACTGATTTCTCCAACCAAACACAAAATACTCCACATCTTCCAAAGAATCAAAGCACTGCTATGGAAAATTAACTCAGATTCCCAAAAAATCATAATAATTTTAAAATTCACCAAACTGGGCTATGACATACCCCAAAGAGAATCAAACCTAAATACTTTTAAAGAATGTTCATTACTAGATTGTACACCTTCTACTACGCTGAACGCATGCTCAACAAAATCAACATTCATATTCATTTTTCCACTGGGTCCGTCCTTAGCATTAGAATGTAAAGCGGCATTATCCATATCTCCTGAACTACATTGAGCTATTTTCATCAAATTCGACCCTTCACGAGCTCCTGGAGATAGTGTACCAAAACTAAATGTCCACCACGGTACTAAACATGTGTTGACTGAATCTTCTAGATTGTGCACAACCCTTCAAGATGTATAACTGAGACCATTTACATCCTTTCAATACAATCTGGGCACCATTACAAACCTTCAAAACTTCACCTCCACTAAAGAACTCATAATCCTTTGAATCAAGGATAGACAACGAGATGAGATTCTTATTCAAATTCGGAACATATTGAACATGGATAAGTATTCTAATTATCTCATCCAATAGCTTTAATCTGATTGTACCATTCCAGGAACCTGACAAAGTGGGTTGTTTACCATAACAATGACGCATTTAGAAACGGTTTCATATGTAGTAAATAAGTCCTTATTAGGACACATATAAAACATACACGGTGAATCCAGAATCCAATCCTCCTCTGATTTAGTCTCTATGTCAAAAATGGACAAAAGATATCCCTTACTTACAATGTTCTCCATGAGGTTTGCCTCACCTAAAGTCTCTAATTACTTTCCATATCGACTTGCAGCCAACCTTTCTTCAAGAGAAATTTGCAGGAGGTTTGCTGAGAATGCAGCAGAGGAGGCGATAGAGGTCTTCAGCAAACTAAGGCAGAAGGGATCTATAGTGGAATACCGGGAGCAGTTTGAAGAATTGAAATCTCAGGTAATGATTTCCTTACCATACTTGCTGAAGTCCTACTATATTTCTATTTTTACTAGTGGCTTGAAAGATGAGATCAAATCAATGTTTAAAATTATCCAACCCCAAACACTAGCCAAAGCCTTTGAAATCGCCATTTTACAAGAGAATACCATCATAGCCCTTAGTAGAAACTCTAAAACTTTCAAACCTTACCCAACACATAAATGGACTAATCCAATCTCTAAACCAAATGAACCTACTCCTAAATTCACTCCCTACACTGAGCCAAAAACTCCCACAACCCCTTTAGATTCAAAGCTATTTGATTTTCAGACAAAAAGAGAGCTGAGATTATGCTATAGGTGTGATGAGAAGTACAGTAGAGATCACATTTACAAAAATAGGATGCTCAATTTCATTTTGGCGAATGAAGAAAAAGAAAAGGTCGTAGTGGAACCACCTGGAGATGGAGAAAAACAAATGGATAAAGAAGGAGTAGATGAATTGATGGAGATCTCACTCTGTGCATTGATGGGCAGGGGGTAAAACTATCAGGTTACTTGGGTTGATTAAAGGAAAAAAGTATCTATTCTAATAAACAGCGGAAACACTCATAGCTTCATTGATGAGCAGATGCTTAGTAGCATCAATTGCAGCCTGTAGGTAGCCAAACCTATCTCGGTAATTGTAGCAGGGGAGGAAAGCTCGTTATCAAGGCTAACTGCAACCTATTAACTTGGAAGATGAAAGATTGGGAGTTCCAATACCAGTTGAGGGTTCTCAAACTAAGGGGCAGTGACATGGCACTAGCGGAGGATTGGCTAGGTCAATTTAGCCTGGTATTGTTCGATTTCATTAAAGGTAGCATTACCCCCAGTCATGAAGATGTCAGAATGGAACTTCCAGATGAAACAATTAACGAAGAATTTCAAAGGTTGAATGATCATAAAAGGAAAGGATGGAACAGGATTCAAACTTATGGAATAATGGCACAAATTGCTACCATTAGTGAAGGGGAATGGGGATCCATTCCAACAGATCTAGAAATTGTGGTGAAGTAATTTCCTATGGTGTTTATGGAGCCAAAAAGCTTACACCCACCCAGGTTCAATGATCACAACATACCCCTAAAAGAGGAGGCACAGGCATTCAAGATGAGACTGTATAGATGCCCCTACATACAGAGAGAATGGTTAAGGAAATGAAGGAGAATGGCATCATACAACCAAGTAATAGTCCTTATGCTTCACTTGTGCTACTGGTCAAAAAGAAAGACAGTACTTGGCGATTTTGTGTGGATTATAGACAGCTTAATAACCTCACAATTAAGGACAAGTACCCTATGCCATTGATTGATGAATTGTTAGATGAATTGAAGGGAGCCAAGTGGTTTATAAAGATTGACTTGAGAGCTGGCTATCATCAGATTAGAATAGCCACTGGAGATATTCATAAAACAACCTTTAAAACTCATGAAGATCTATATGTTCAGAGTAATGCCATTCAAATTAACAAAATCTCTAGCCACATTCCAATGTTTGATGAATGAGGTATTCAAGCAACATCTCAAAAAATTCATTCTAGTATTCTTTGATGATATTTTGGTGTATAGCTCAGACTTAGAGTCCCAATGTGAACATGCTTTTGTAGTGCTGGGAATTCTCAAACAGCATCGACTATATGCTAAGGGAAGTAGGTGTTCTTTTGGGCAATCTCAGATAGAATACCTAGGCCACATTATTTCTACAGAAGGGGTATCAGCTGACCCCTCTAAAATAATTGCAATGCAAAGGTGGCCCACACCAGTCAATGTGAAGCGGCCTAGGGGGTTCCTTGGCCTCGCTGGGTATTATAGGAAGTTTGTGAGGGGTTATGGAGTTATTGCCAGAGCTCTAACTGATTTACTTAAGAAAGATAACTCCCATTGTAGTGAAAATACGGAGGAGACATTTCAGAAGTTGAAAAAGGCCATGAACACCACACCAGTTCTAGCCTTACCAAACTTCTGTATACCATATGTTATAGAGATTGATGCATATTATGGAGGATTAGGGGCTGTTTTCATGCAAAACAAAAGGCATATAGCCTACCTGAGCAAATTATAGTAGGGATTTAGGTCTATCTATCTATGAGAAGGAGCTCCTAGCATTAGTAAGAGCTGTTAGGAAGGAGACATTATCTGGAGGGCACTACTTTATTGTTAAGACTGATCATCAGTCACTTAAGTACCTACTGAAGTAGAGGATCACTACTCCATTACAACAAAAATAGCTATCTATACTGTTGGGACTCAGTTATGAATTCAATACAATAAAGGCCTTGACAATAAGGTGGCAGATACTTTATCCAGAAGAGAAATGGAATGCCTCGTTGTTACTGTTGTGACTCCCCAGTGGATAGAAGAAGTAATAACTAGTTACGTAGGAGATGAAACCGCTACAGATCTATTGCTAGATGGTCAGACAGATTCGGATTATCAATACGTGAATGGACTGCTTAAGTACAAGTCAAGAATTTATATTGGAAATGGTGGAAGGGTGAAGAAGAAGCTGATTGCAGCCATTCATGCTTTCCAAGAGGATGGGCATTCAGGTGTTCAAGCTAGCATTCACAGAGCAAAGTGGTATTTTTTTGTCATAAATAAGTAAAGAGATCAAACGAGAAGTGCTAGAGTATGATACTTGCCAGAGGTGTAAGAATGAACATATGGCATATCCAGACCTCTTGCAACCCCAACCTGAGCCACAGCATGCATATCTCCATGGATTTTATTGAGGGTCTACCTACATCTAATGCTAAAAATGTGATATTGGTGGTGGTGGGCAGATTTATGAAGTATGTACACTTCCTAACCTTGGCTCATCCATTTACAACCTCATCTACAGCCCAGTTGTTCCTAGATCACATCTACAAGTTTCACGGTATGCCACAGAGTATTGTAACTGACAAAGATGGGGTGTTTACCAGTGAATTTTGTCAAGGACTATTCAAGTATTTGGGGGTCAAACTGCAGTTAAGTACATCATACCACTCTCAAACTGACGGGCAAATGGAGATACTAAACCAGTGTTTAGAAATGTACCTTAGATGCATGGTTTATAAACAGCCTAAGCAATGGAGTAAATAGGTTAGCTTAGCGGAATGGTGGTATAATACCACATTGTACACATCCATTAAAATGACACCATTTAATGCATTATATGGTCTTAAACCTTCCCAATTAGCTTTGGGTCCATACCAACAAAACAATATAGCAACAATGGAAGCAATACTTCAAGAAAGACATAGAATGGATCAGTTACTAAGGGAAATTTTAGCTCAAGCTAGAGCTAGAATGAAACATTATGCTGATAAAAACATTAGTGAAAGAGAATTTCATGTGGAAATCGGGTCTATTTCAAGTTACACCCATATGCTCAACAGGCAGTGGCTAGAAGATCTAACAACAAACTAACTACAAGGTATTATGGGCCATATCAAATAATTCAGAAAATTGGACCAGTGGCTTACAAACTTGAGCTCCCTAGTACTGCCCAAATACACCCAATTTTTCATGTCTCATTGCTCAAGAAGAAGACTGGGAAGAAAAATGTTCATGTTCGAGCACTTCCAAATCAGAACAGGGGTCATGTGGATCATACTTAGCCCCTAGGGTGTTATCTACACGAATGGTTAATCAAAAAGGGATAGCTATAACACGGTGGTTAGTTCAATGGAAAGGCTCCAATCCAGACGAAGCAACTTGGGAGAACGTAGAGAACATACACACATCATTTCTATCCTTTCAACACTGGGGACAAGTTAAAGCTGAGAGGGAGGGATGTTATGGAGGAGAAGCGAACCAACTAAAGTGGGAAACCAAAAGGCAAGAGAAATACAAAGAAAAAGGAATCAAGTTGCTACCGGGAAGAAAAGTTACTGTCGCCAATTCCAATTCAAAACTAGGATGACACCGTTTTGAACTAGAATGAGACGATGTCGTTTTGAGCTAAAACTTTCAATTGTAATAGGGAACACTTTTTATATTTTGCAAGTTGAATAATGCGACTTTTCTTCTGTTATAATGAGATGGAGAAGAGAGTAAAATGGTGTGAGTTGCTTAGTGTGAATTTCCCTTCCAAAACTCTTTCCGTCTTCTCTCTTTGTGATCCCTTTCTTAACTCTATTTTACCCTTTCTATTTCTGTAAATCAACTTCACTGTTATTGAATTCAATAATTTAATTCGTTTTGTTAGTTGTTAAAATTTAATAGCAAAGCTATATTGATTGTTGGAATTAGCTAGGTTGAGGTTTTAGCTTAACCATTACAGGTTTGTACCAAGTCGATATATAATATTTGAGTTATATTATTTTATTATTATTTAAAATAATAATATATTTATTTATATTTTTTCTTGAATTTTCTGTGCATTTTTTACACAACTTTTCAACTTCTATTATATAAAGGTTTCTATACCCTGATTTTTGTTTATTTCAAAATCAATTCTGATTTTTTCTTCTTTCAAATTTATTCCTTCGTTCCTATATTACTCATATTTTGCAATTCAATCTCGAAAATTATTTTCGTGCATTTTAGTCCTCCAATTTTTAGAAATATCAAAACGTGAGTATGTTCGTCGGGTTTTGTAATTTGGAGTGTTACTACTACAAGTCGAGGTTGTTTTATTTTGGGAGACAAGTGTCGGAATATCGTAAAAAATAGTGCGAGGCATTATCATATTAAGGGGAAAGAGTCGAACTCTTGCCTCGACCATTAACATTTTATATCGTTCATTTTTGCAAGTCGTTATTATGTCCAAATCAATTCACGGTAATAATGATATTTGCCGACAATCTTAAGACAACAATGACAAGTAATACTATATATGTTGTACCCCCTAATAATGCTCACGGGAAGAAACCAGGAAAATTCACGGGAGTGGATTTTTAGAGATGGCAAAAGAAAATGTTGTTTTATCTCACGACTCTGAATTTTACAAAGTTCTTGAGTGAAAATGCTCCAACTGTTGAGGAAGAGAAAACAAATTCTCAAAAATGAGCAACATTCGATGCATGGAATCATAGTGACTTTTGTTCAAGAACTACATCCTTAATTGCATTGACAAGATAGCTAAATTACTATGGAAGTCATTGAAAAAGAAGTACCAAACGGAAGATGTGAGATTGAAGAAATTCGTTGTAGACAAATTCCTGGACTTCAAAATAGTAGATTCTAAAATAGTAATGAATCAAATCTAAGAGCTACAAATCATCTTGCACGATATACATGCAGAAGGTATGAAAATCTGTGAATCATTTCAGGTCACTGCGATTATCAAAAAATTACCACCAATATGGAAAGATTTTAAAAACTACATGCAACATAAACGCAAGGAAATGGGACTTAAAAATCTGATTGTAAGATTAAGAATTGAGGAAGATAATCAAAATTCTGAAAAGCTATAAATGGAGGCTAAATTCAATTTGGTAGAGTCAAATACTAGAAAGAAAATGAAGCACTCCGGTAATAGCAAGCAAAACACCAAAGCCAAGAAATTCATAGAAGACTCTATAATGCGGTAAGCTTGGTTACATTGTAAATGACCGTCGACAAAAAAATAAAAACAAAAAGGACCAAGTACACTTGACCGAGGAATACAAATTGTTTAACGTTGTGTCTGAACGAATGCTCTCAGATATTGTTTTTGAAGCACATGGTGGACAATCCGAGAGAATGGTTCGTAGATACTAGCGCTACTCGTCACGTTTGTGCAAATAAGGAAATGTTTTTATCTTACACTCCTATCAATGGACGACAACTATTCATGAGCAACTCGGAAACATCAAAAGTTGCTAGTCTAGGTAAAGTAGTGATAAAGATGGCATCAGAGAAAGAAATAACTCTCATTAGTGTGTTGCATGTTCTCGATATTTGTAAAAATTTGGTATCTGGAGCTTTGTTAAACAAGAATGGGTTTAATCTAGTATTTGAGTCCCGAATCAATGGTCTCATTATTTCGATGAATTATTTCTTCGGACATAAGAAAACTATGTAAACAGTTACTCGAAAGCTCACTTATCAAATTCCATTGTGGAAAGCACATTCTTTTTTTGAAGAATTCGCCATGATATTTGTGCGCAAGGGGTACTTAGTCAATGGGCTATTCAAAATGCTCAAGTTTGGGATTTGAGTTGGGTCCAAGGGATACCAATAGTTTTTGAAGGGGAGAGAACATACATGCAGGTTGAGCCAAAACCCCACACACGAGCGTTGTCGCCACCTCCGTCTGCTAGGCCGGCTCGGCTCGGCACGACACGGGCACGAGTCATGGTTGTGGTGTTGGGCTTGGGTTTGGGCCAAAATGATATATATTTTTTGATAAAATAATATGAGTTATATTATTTTGTTATTATTTAAAATAATAATATATTTAAATATATTATTTTTCCCCAAATCTTTTGTGCCCAACACATGTTTTCTTCTAGAAGATGGCTATTGACGGTTAAACTGCTTGTCCAAACGGTTTGTGTCTATTGAAGACACAATTTTTGGGTTGTTGTATGATTTGGACACAACTTTACAACTTCTATATACAGGTCCATATACCTCGATTTTTATTCATTCCAAAATCAATTCTAATTTTATTCTTCTTCCAAATTTATTCCTTCATCCTTGCATTATTCATATTTTGCAATTCAGTCTCGAAAGTTATTTTCGAGCATTTTAGTCCTCCAATTTTTTATAAATATCAAAACGCGAGTAGGTTCATCGGGTCTTGTAATTTGGAGTGATACTATTACAAGTCGGTGTTGTTGTATCTTGGGAGACGAGTGCCAAAATACCGTCCGCTCCAGTGTTGGGCATTATCATCTAAAGGAGAAAGAGTCAAATTCTTGCTTCGACCATTAACATTTTATATCGATCATTTTTGCAAGTCGTTATCCTACCCAATCAATTCACGGTAATATCATTATTTGCCAACAGTTAGAAACTACTGTGGTGAATTCCAAAATCTTGCCAATTTAATCACTTGAATCATTGTTCTAATTAGTATGTGTTAATTTACTTTTTGTTTGAGATTTAGTTATTTCAAACAAATTTTGGTGAATTTGATTTGTTATTTTCATTACAAAACACTCAAAGGTTGTTTAGTCCAATATTTTTTAAAATACCTTTTTTTTTTAAAAAAAATAAGGTTAAACTTATAGTATAAAACTTAAAAACATATTTTTTATGTTTTCAGTGTTTTCAGTGAAACAATAGAAAATATTCAAGATATGGAAAATAAGCATTAAATAAAATCTGAGATTCAAGAAAAAAAATTGAGAAAGAAATTCTTAAATTCTAGAAAATAAATAAATAAGATTCTAAAGTTCAAAAAATATTAAAATTTTGAAAATTTTGAAAAATATAAAAATAATGAAAAATAAAAATAGTTCAAAATCATATTAATTATTTAAAAAAATAATTTACAAAACACTGGTAAAAATTTCTTAATTCACGTCATTAAATTTTAGTTTTTATTTTCCGTGTTTTGCTAATTTAATTTATTATTTATTTTTATTTTACTTTCGTAACAAAAACCTATGTTAACATAAAATTATTCTATTTTACTTAATAATCAGATTTAATGTAATAAAAAAATTTCAAATTTCAAATCAAACTTATTATCTTGTTTTTTTTTTTATTTATTTATTTTATTTTTTTTTGAGATTTTCAAAATGACAAATCAAACGTATTTTCAACAATCTTCAAACAGATCTCAAAATAGAAAACCGAAAATGAACTTATAAAACTAAAAAATTGAAAACAAAATAAAATGGGGCATTATTTTTTGAGTTTTGCAAGAGTGATAGGGCCACTCCAGATGGACATACGCCGAGCCAATAGGGAGCACCACATGCACCCTCTATTTCTCTAAATCCAGACGCCCACTGTTCGCGTAGCAAAAATCCTTACTTTTTACCAACAAGGCTAGAGTAATAATTAATGTAGATTAGATTTGATTCACGCAGGTCCTAGCGTATGTGAGCGTAGGTCAACAAATATGTGGAACCTTTTCTAGTAAAAGAGCTTTATTCTTTAAAATTTGACAACACCATATTGAGTCTATGAACACAATGAAGATAATAAAAACTCAAAAGTCTTAATCAGTCTTTGTGCTAGTAGATATAGGAAGCACAAACATTTTCATCAGCTCTCATACGCTCCAAAGAGTGGCTCCATTACTAGTTTGAAGCTACAATAAATGGTAAGTCATGATGGCATAAGGTGACCAATTGAACACTCCATGAGTATGTAATGATGTGTCAATTTATTTCCCAAAAAAAAAGAAAAAAAAATCCCCATTATGTTCATCTTATTGTCTTGCAATTGGAAGGGTTTGACATTATATTTGGTGTCGAATTGTAGAAGAAATTTGGACCAATTGAAATTGATTTCTACAAGATTATGGTGAATTTTGACGTGGCAGAAGATAAATTTTAGTTGTGACCACTCTTGAGGACAACTGTCATTTTTAAGGATGGTTGAGTTGTTACTATAAAATTGCTATTTCATGACTAAGTCATTATGGTTGGAAACTTGGAATAACGATCAAATCTTGGGTTATCTTATTTTTTGGAGGCATTATCCATTTACATTGTTTAATATTTATCTTATTCCTCGTTTTATGCTTCTAAGGATAGAGTTAGTTGTTCTTTTCCCATTTATTTTCATTGTGACGTTTGAGTGTAACAAAAATCGGTTCAAATCTTTTGTTTCGTTTGGCACTACAAGTAAAATGACAAAGTGATTCGAACATATTTTGTGTAAACGTAAAAAAGATTGCGGGCCACATTGCCCGAGAGAATTACTTAGAGAAGGTTTCATAGATCAATTCTTTTTAATTGATGCAAATATGAAATATCTAGTTCAATTTTAAGTATCAAATACAAATAATTAACTAGTAATTAATAAGTATAAGTCACTGCAAATGTTCCCCAACCTTAAAATGAATGTTGCTAATTTTCGAAAGGTTCTTTCTTTTGTAAAGCCGGTCCGGATTGGATGATGGTTTTTATTACCTCATCAAGCCTTCACTTCTTGGGGGTTAGAATTCTAATTTTCAAAAAGTGGAGGACTAAGTTATCCAAAAATAAAGGTCGCAGATGAAAGTACAACTGATACTCAAAAGTTGAGAACGTTTACTACAATTTAGCCATTTTATTAAAAATGATGTTGTGACAGAATTGATACATCAAAGAGTTGTAAAAACTTCGGAAAAAGTTGCTCAACAAAGATTTACTTGACAATTTTGATATTGATCTACAACATATGCAACTATTTATTTCCTTTAATTATTTTTTTTTATAATATCTCCCATTTATTTCTATGTTCGTAGCATCTCGTGCAATCGTGCTGACACAAATAATTCATACTTTTAAACCTTTTATTTTCAATCAATTGCAACTAAGTGATAAATATTGTGAGCTTGAATCGAGTTTCAATAATATTTCGATATTCATCATGTCACATATCTTAAATGCAAGGGTTGGAGTGAGGTGAATGTAACATGGGGGTTAGAGATGGCAAAAAATTCCGCTCCGCCCCAACAGATTGGCTGGGCGACCGCCCCGCCTCGGGTCATGGGGCGGGGCATCCTCGCCCCACCCCGAACATGTCCCGATAAAAAATAAAAAAAATAAAAATTAAAACCTATCAATTAAAATCTCAAAAAGTTCAAATTTCTCAACTTAAGACCATTGTTAAATTATTCTCTATTATACTTCCAAATACTTACAATGTAATTCTACTTGCAAATGTTTAATTTTGGACATTTTTTGTTTTCAGTGCTTGCTTTGGATAT
>CAIGRL010060360.1:0-18296 GCA_903798325.1 Fraxinus xanthoxyloides | reverse complement strand
TTCGATATCTATTTCTAACTATGCTTCCGTTTGGCATCCATTTTTTTCTCATTCTCATTCTCATTCTTTTTCTCTTTCTTCATTTCAACCACACATTCTATCAATAAAATAATATTAAACACAAACCTAAAAATTCTACTTACTTTTTAACTACACATTCTTCCATGAATCACTATTCAAAAATTCATTTTTTCAAAAAACGGATACCAAACGGGGGCTTAATGTCTGTTTGATTTGTATTTCGATTTTGAGTTTTGAGTTCATTTTCTGTTTTTGGCTTTGAATGTCTATTTTAATATTTTTAAAAACATGTTTAGTTTGTCATTTTGAAAAATCATTTCTTAAAACCAAAAATTGGAAACACACTTGATTTGAAATTTTGAGAATCGTTTTATGACGTTTTATTTTATTAAGCCCTTCCCTTGATTGAGCCCATTTTTGGGAATAATGTATTTTGGAATAGTAATTCTCTATATGATGTGTGGTAAAAAATAAGAAAAAAAAATTGGATTTACATGTAAAATTATTTTATTGGAGAATGAGTGGTTGAAAAAAAAATTTAAGAAATGAGTTTTTTAAAAAATAATAGTGGCCAAGCATAGGCTAAATTTGATTATTCAGCAAAAATATAACAATTTTATGTAATAAATTATCAAGTATTACATACATTTTTAAGTTAGTGAATCTTATAATATTTTGTTCTAGCTAAAAAATTAAAATATAAATTAATAAATTATTTTTAAAATATAGAAAAAAATAAAAACTAATAATATCGGTTTAAAATATACTTTTCTGTGTTCATTTAAATATTTTTTAAAATTTTATGTAAATAGTCATTAGTTAGACCTATTTTAATTTTTCATTTTAATTTTTTAGAATTTATTAATTTTTATTTTAAAATTTTTAAAATTTTATATTTTCAAATTTTATTTAAATGAAATTTTATTCACACACTTATTTTCCATATTTTAAATGTTTTCAAAATTTTAATTGAAAACACGCAAAACGTCAAAAATATGTTTTGGGTTTTATAATATAAATTTATCCTTATTTTTGAAAATGTATTTTTAGAAATATTAGACCAAATACGTTTTCAATATTTTGCAAAATTGAAAACAGCTTGAAAAAAGTGAAACTAATCATGCCCTCTTTTTTAAAAAACTCATTCTCAACTATACATTTTTCAATAAAATTATTTTACATCTAAATCCAAAAAAAAATATTTTTAACTATGTATTTTTCAAAAGAATACTATTTCAAAATATATTTTTTTCCCCAAAATGGGGCTCAAACAAGTGCTAAGGAGGTCACGCAATTTATAATTTCTTCCGTGTTGGTCATCCAACTTATATTGTTTAAATTTTATCATTCAATGTACACTAGATATTTCAATTTGACAATCGCACATGTAATTGTTATAAAAACTATAGCAAGTCTCGTGTGACTAACAAGAAATGACTTGGCTTTGTTTGATAATAAGCTCTCGTGTAAAGTTGATTTTTTTAGAAATAATTTTACGAAACATTATTTTAGTTTAAGAATGTGTGGTTGAAAAGTAAAAAATAAAATATTGAGAGATGTGAAAAATAATTTATTTGTATTTTAATATGCATAGTTAAAAATGAGTGGAAAAAAAGTAATTTTGCAAAATTCTATTAAACAAGAGCTAAATTAGCAATTAACTTGATAAACAAATAGACGAGGATTGCAAAAATAAAGTGTCGAAATATTTTGAATAGCCGTGCAGACCTACATATATGTAGGCTCAACTGAGACTATATAAAAATATAGTCCAACAAAACCTAGTCCAAACCATCTTTAAAAGTTGAGGACCAAACTAGCTAGCCAACACGGCAAAAGCAAGCTAATCAAGCTAGTTGGGCAATCGAGTCTTTTTAGTTTATAAATTCTTTAAGAAAAAACTCATTATTCTCATTCATATATTTACAAATTACATCATTTAAATTGTTTTTTAAATGTAAGTAACCATTTACAAAAAAATTTTATTATGGTAGTATGATTTATAATAAAAATTGATACAAACCAACCATCATGGTCATTGGGCTAAAAATTCAACCCTACCTGACCTATTATAATTGGTTGATCAACACATGAATCGGCCCGAAGCAAAATAGGCTAATTTTAATTCAATTTTTAACAAAGTGGCACTTAACACTAGTAATAATATAGAATTGGCAAGCATCATTAATTTATTTAACATTAGAAAAATTGCTAAGTTGTCACATATTCCATTAGTGACATGTTACTATCACAAATAAAGTTAAAATGGTTAAATCGCTACAATATATAAAAGAACAAGCTTTGTTGTTGTTCATAAGGCATCATCCTTATGTCACATTGATGTCATATATATCTAAATCATTATTTAGGGTTTTATTTTCCTCTTTTTCTCTAGACTAGACTAGAAACTTCTTTCTTTTCTTCTTCATTCTCTCTCTGTTATCGAAAAAAACCCTAGGTCAAAATTTAATTGAAGCTGCCTTTTTGCCATTTTTTTGTTCTTTCCCGCGAATTGTGTTCTTTGTGTATCATTTTCATCCACCACTAGGGTTGGACAAAACTCGCAAACAAAATCAAACTCGAACTGAACTGAACCGAACCGAGCAATTTTTCATAAGTTAAACACCCGAACAGGTATTTGAATCAAGAACCGATAGATTTGGTTCGGTTCTTGTTTCTAGACCAAGAACTGAATCTAAATATATTTTTTTATATTGAATTAATTAAATTATTTTAATTTATACTGAAAAATTAATTAATTTAGTAATTAATACTCTAACTCTCAAGCCAAATCCATGCCTAACTAGCACAGCCCAACTCAACCCAATTTCTAAATTTAATTTTTGGCACAATTATTAATTTCATCGTTAGTCTAGAATTTATGCATTTTTAAGTTTTTATCATTTTCTTTTCAAATTCATACTTTCATTCAATAAGCACATGTTCATTAACCCAAAATCATTTGATAAATTGAAAACCTACATATACACGTCCAGATCGAAGCCGCTGATTGCCGAAGTCCGACTTCCTCTCTCCAACTGCCCATCGAAACTACGAATAGGCAGTCATTAATTGTATTTATGTACTGTTGCTGTAAGTTTTTAAAAAATAATTATGGTACGGAACCGAATCGAATGGAACCCGAACGGTTCCATAATTATATTTGGACCTGACGATTCCATTAATTAAATACCTCAAAATTTTGGTTCGATTTAGTTCTGTTCAGAACCGAATCGAACTAGACTATGTCCAACACTAGAAAAAACCTAAAAATGTCATTCATCGTTTGTGCAGTTGGTTTCTTGGGTTGTATTCTTTTTTCAAGCGTCGTTTTGTATTCATCGAAGATCCCAAAGCACGAACCCGCGAGAAAAAACCATTAATTTCATTCATTGGTTTGTGGTACGTTTGTTCTCGGTTGCTTTCTGTATTTGGTGTGTTTTATTTCTCATTCAACTTTTTAATTTCTCAATCATTTTGTATTCGTCTTAGATCCTCTCTTGTACAAATCCGATTTCTTTTTTTTTTATAGATCTTTACTTTTTGTTTGTTCCAGTAAGTTGTGTTCCTTGTCAATCATTTTTTATCCATTTGAGATATGTTCCTATGGAGTATTTATTCGGTTGCAATTTTCCTATCGGCTTATTTTTGTTTGTTGTGCTTTTTTTTGTCTTCTTCCAGATCCCTTTTGCAGTGATCGAAAAACTCTAAAAAAACTTGTGCTTTTGTTTTGTACGGTTGATTTGTTGGGTCATATTGTGCATGGTGTGATTTTATAACTAGGTTTTTTTTTTGTTTTCTTGTACGTTTTTATTACCTTAAACGAAAATTTGATTCTCGGGTCTACTCATTTCTTCGTCTACATGTACACAGTAGAACCACTCTAAATGTGTTCATGCAGCTGATCTTCTTTTTCTTTGTTTCGTTTGCAGGATTTGGCTCCCTCATATGAAGATAAGATAACTTCATCTAAGTTTAGTTTTTCTCATCATATCCAGATTATATTTTCAAACTAAGAATTAATGTTCTATTTTTTATAGTTTGTAACAAAAAATTTCGTCTCAGATTTCAGAAGAAGAGAACAACGTCAATCAAAATTACATTATGAATCATGTTTACCATTTCACGAAAGATTTGACTCACAATGAGGGGTATTTGTGTTGATTATGGTGGCAATACTCGAGACCACTATTACGGTTTGAATATTTTGAACTCATAATGAATAGTGTGGCTACATTTTTAAAGCTATTTTGCTTTCATTCCGAGCTCTTGCATGCTTCATTGTGCATTATCTTTTGCAACCATCCTCTTGATGTTGTATTATCATTTGACACTTTTGAGCTTGTGATTTAAGACATGGTCATGTTATATGATTTATTTATACATAGATTTATTTAACACGCCATATTTATAGTTTGACACATCCAAATTTTAAGTTATGACTATACTTGTAAAACAAAAAAATTGTTGCAAGTACATAATGTACTTCCACTTGCAATATTTCTTACAATTTTATATTGTAGATTAAGTGTTTGTTAGAGTTACCTTCATAAAATTTGAAGTTGTCTCATGAAACAGTTGAAAGATAGAAAATGAAATAGAAAAACCAAAGATATTTTTTTATCCATCTTACATGTGTAACTTCATATTTCTACCGAGATATGCTAATGTTCATAGTACTTTCATCCTTTTATTTTTTGCAAAATTACAGGCATTTTGATTATGTATTGTAAAAGTAAATATATAAATGATCACAATCTACTCTATTTACTGTTAAAAAATAGGATAGTATGGTCTCTCGTGTGTAGTCAATCTGAATTCTATATTCACCACTCCACTCCCCTATCCATCTACCTAATCTGACACATTATCTTTGCACATACATGCAAATCCTATATCTATATATATATATATATATATATATATATATATATAAATATATATATATATACACACATATTATTACCCGCAATATATATACTAGAAAAATCCAACATAAGGTTTAACTATATGTCAAGGAATACAGAAAAAAAGTAGATGCTTCTACTGTTACTTTACGGCCGATTCATCTATTTGTTCAATGAACATGAACATACTAATAACTATCGGTGTTCTTCCTAGAAAAAAAAAGTATTTTCATTAGCTTGTTCTTTTTTAACATTATTAATGTTCTGATGTAGCTGTCCACCATAAAAATGGCATCCAAATAAAAACTAATTCCAGATATTGCACGAATAGAAATCGAATGGACATGTAAAGTGGTGATTGTAAAAAAAAAATCACGAACATCACATAAGGGAAATGGAACACATCAGCACGTTTGGTTGATGGATACTACGGTAATATTCCTAGACCATGCTTCTGGAGATTAATAATGCACATCAATTTATTTTTGTACTAATATTCAATGTCCTATCATTTAACGTAGGAAAACAAAGTCCAATCAATCATATTTGTTCGTAATATCAAAGCTCTTGAAAAAACCTTATTGACATCAAAGACATACTTGATTTTGAACGCATATGTCAAAAACACAGATGAACGCTTCAGATCAACTTATGGACAATCAGTGGTTCAATTCGAATTGGAGAATCCAATGAAGACCATATCCCTCTTGTAGAGTCATGTTTTCAGTTTACACCGTTTGATGAACTTCAAAACTACATATATGTTGATGTCGAAATAGGTAATACTTAGTATGAGTACAGTCATTTTCCAAAATTTTGATATACATTATATTTTCAAACTACTACGTCTCGCACAAAACTTTTTCAAATTTCTTATGCAGCATTCGTTGGCATTGCTATTGATATTAGGCCAAAGTGAAAGATTCCAAGCAACAAGAATGGGGATGCAACTTTTCAAGACATTGTCCTTGTGAACGAAAGTTATGTGTAGATAAGTATAAATCGTCACACACAAAAAATGGTTAATCTATTATACCAATTAACTGAAATTTGACATCTCCATGTGCAGATTGCAAGCAATTATTCTAACTATGTGGGACAACTTTATCAACCATGAAAGCGTTGAAATCAATGATTGCCTTATGAAAAACCAATGATCGTTGGCAACCATTTGAAAGTCGCATCATTCAGAGCTAAACGAAGTCCTAATTTAATCATCATTTTTATAAGCTTCTGCCGTTAAGAATATCTAACTCCATTATATGCATGTGTCCTTAACATGAATGTCATTATCGACTAAAGCAAATAGTTCGATCCTCATTAATCCAAAGTTTGAAAAACTTGCTAAAATAAGATAATGGCCAATTCACTCTTCATACATTTACCATACGCTGTTTTCCACTAAAAAACTAACTTCATCATCATATTATTTTGCATTTTTTGTTTATATTTTAACTTCATTTTGATACTATACAAGGATTCAAAGAAACAAAGACACGCCGACAAAAATGATCACTCAAAAGACATATGATTTACACGTCCGGTATTTCACCCACTCCAAAGAACAAAATCATCAAGATCAAAGATATTTCAACAAAAATCATCAACGTCAAATATATTTCAACATACTCACTGACGGTATATTAACGACTACAAGTAAAAGTAAAACCATTAATTATTTTTTAAAACATTTTCTTCCGTTATCTACCACATAGTTATTTACATTTGAAAACAAATATAACATTCATTCTATGTATTGCAGCGCAAACCATTATGGATAAAATGTCAATTAGAATTGAAAGCAAGAGCTCAATCACTTTGGTGTGTAGCTTGTGACACTTGTGGTTGGATGTCATTTGCTCAATTCAATGAACTATATTTTTGTAATTATTGCAAATACATGCATGCAAGAGCAGTTCCAATGTAATAACTCTTATTGTAATACTATCTACCCAAAATAATAATTATGTATATAGTGTAACTAATAGTAAATTTAAAATGTTTATGACACTTATTTTGTTTTTTCTTCCCAAAGCAAGATGCAGTGTTCATATTACAGAAAATACCAGATCTATTTCTACATCATTATTTGGTGAATTGGCAGAAATATTCTTGCAACTACCAGCTGAAACCTTGATAAAGGATTGTATAACAGTAAATCATTATGATCTATTACATTTCATAATATTTCCTACTTAAATATATTGATAGCATCTTCATTAATTTTCATACAGTCAGAACATGTCATCAATGCTCACGATTTGAATTATGTAAGTGAAGATCATTTCATTTATATAAAATATGGAACTTTGGTAAAATGAACCAACTAAGGTTCGATGTCGTATACATTCTCGATAAGAATTGTGGGCCTACAAAGGGATCTCCAATGATGTCTCCATATGAACCAAAGACAAAAAAAAATGTCTCACTTCATACCAGTGTACCTAATGCTCGAAGAAACTTGGTATTTGAAAAAGAAAACATTGAGCAATCGAAGAAACAAAAGATGATAGCATCTAACAAACCTACTGTTGAAGAAATTATTGGAAATCTGCCTGACATCATTGTAGATCCAACCCAAAAATAAATGTGCCTTCTACCAGTTCAAATTAGAAATCATGTTGGTTTTGTTGTTTTGTTGAAGACAACTGCTGAAATCATTTGTGAATTAAAGTAGAAGCAAACTTTTTAAAGAAGAGAATATTTCTTCTTGGAACTCAATTTGGCTAAATAGACTTTGATGTATGGTACCATAGAAAAGTATTTGTACATACTATGAATTTTAGCTCAGTTTTTGAAGATAGATTTTTGTCATGAACTGGAATGACTATCTTCATATTTTGTAAATAAAGTGAAGTAATGTATGACTTTTAATTCTCCATAATTTCTCTTTATTTCCATGCTTTTAAAGTAATATATTGTATACATAATCTATTTAAAACATTATTTCATATCATCAATAAAGTGAAGTAATGTATGATTAAATTCTTTCTTTATTCTCTACATTTCCGAGTTATTATTGCATTTGTCATTCATTCTTCATGTCGAAATAGCCATCTTTTTGTTTCCTTCGATGTTTATCTATTTTTATTGAATAGAAAATTATAGTTCAAAGATGGACTTGTTGAATTTTACCGTTGATTCAATGAAATTTTATCAAGGAACAATTAATAGATGTTTTCGCTTTTCATCTGTTAGGTTCCAAGTTTCATTCCTTTTTATGTTACGTTGTTGGAATAATTAGCGATTTTGGGTTTTTAAGCAATAATGATTGTTGGGTTTTTGAGTTCGTGATTAATTTTTAGCTCTGATCAATCTTCTTGATTTTCGATTTTTCCTTAAATAAGCAAAAGAAAACAAGTTTGTTGTCCTGAATCGGAAAGAGGATATCTTTTCGTATAGATCTATTCTTTCTAATTTTGTAGTCTTATTATTGTTAGTTTTTTTACGTAACAAATTTAGTATTTAGAATAGAAAAAAAAAGAGGAAATGATAAGAGAAACTGTTATTTTTTATTTGTTCAGGGCACTCTAACGATAAGCTTTAGTTGAGGGTTGAATTCTTTTTTAGATTTAGATTCTTGTTATTGTTTCTATTCTGTCTGAAATTCGTCAATAAAGTGGGATCAAGTTTTATAAATGAGGTGGAAATTTAAACGGTGTAATTTAAAGGGCGTCTGAATATATTTTTTGCCATGTTCAATTGTGGAATTACAAAAATTATAATGGTTATCGGGCAACACACAGTCCACACTAGTTGACACATAAATATAATTGAGTAATCAAAAGTGTATTTAGTTAAAGTTAGATGACCAATATAAAATAAACATATAAGTTAGTAACATTGGTTAAAATTTCCACCACCGCCACCACTTGCATATATCTGATTGTTGTGCACTTGGAAATATGGTAGGACCCAATACTTAGGGTTGTATTTAAATTGAATTAATTTAATTGTAGAAATTTTGTTTCTAAACAAAGCAACTGTATGGTTTGGATTAAAATTTAAAATTAAAGTCAACAATTAATTTTAACCATACATTTCATGGGATTCACAACTTTTCAATCACATATTTCATCAGTTTTATCAAAATATACTAAAAATTTGATTTTAAACTCTACCAAACAAGTCTATAGTTTGTTTACAAACTAAGTGCCGACAAGGTCTAGACTAGTGATTTGAAAAAATATTTTTGAAATAATTTGTCTAGCTGTTGCCAACAAATAGTTTGTAAACCAAGTTTGTCAACCTATTTTGTATACATAGCATATTCGTTTAAATTTGGATTATTATAAAAATAAATTGAGGGGAAAATTAACACCGGGACCCATAAATTAGGGTTGCATTTAAATTTGGATTATTATAAGAGTAAATTGAGGAGAAAATTAACACAATCCCTACACTTAAGTTTTAATTTCAACAATAAAATATTAACAATTTTTTTTATCAAAAAATAAATTATGTTATAATCTAGAGAGAGAAGAGAAGAAAACAAATAAGTAAATAGAATTGTGTATATTATATTGTGAATCAATACCCCATATTTATAAGGAAGAATCAGATATATAAATGTATCAAAAACTAGGGTTGCAAGGATATAATTGTCATTCACTAATAATCATATTATTTACAACACTCTTTTAAATGACATATTACAAAATATCTACCCCATTTGAACATTGTCAAGAAAATTCAGTAGGACAAAACTTGATTTAATGAAAAAGAGTGCAGCTGCTCCCCTGATTTCAAAAAATAAAAATTCTTGTATTGAACCATCCGTGTCTTGTACGTCAATATTTTCAATATTGCAATTATGGTAAAATATGCTTCGTGTTGTCTTGTTATAACTTTCAAATAGCAACATCTCCATACGAGATATTTATCAGTATTTGATGATTGTGGTAACAATTTTATTATTGATCTTTCCGGGAGTCTCATATATATCATCGTGTTATTTTGAAGGTAAATGTCTTTTAGGTTTGGACATTCATTGCATAGAGAATTCCACTTAAACAAAGTGGCGTTGCGTATTGAATTTCTCAAAATCGCTCACTAGAGTCTTTAATTTTATTTTCTAAGGATTCTTTCTTAAACTTCAACTAGGGATGACAAAAAAATCTCGTTCAATCCGATACCTGTGGGACCCCACCTCGAATGGGGCGGGGATTACCTGCCTAACTGGGTAAACAGGGCGAGGGCGATGGTCATTACTCCGAAACGGGTTCTGGAAACATAGTCCCCATCTTGTTTAAAATTAATTTCAAATTAAGTTTTTTATTTAACAAAAATAACAAATTTATCATCATTTTTAAAGTGAATATAAGTTGTTTTTAACAAATTAGTAAAAAAGTAATAATACTTTCTAACTAAAGACATTAAAAAAAATTAAATTAAAAATAAAAATAACTGAAGTGATAAATGGGGTAAGAGATTTGCCTCCCCGCCCTATCCCGATCCCTCCCCGATTCCGCCCCGTCGAGCTTTAATCGGGTATGCGGATGGGATAAGGTAACAAAAATACCCGACGAGATGGGGGTGAGAATGATCGATCCATCCCATACCTGCCCCGTTATCATCCTTAACTTCAACTTATTCGCACAACTAGTTTTTCTTCAAATTTGACCACTAGTCTCTCATTCTATATTTAAAGATCATGTAGTTTCTTAAAGGCGACCCTATTTAGGTTTTTTAATTTGAAGCTGCCCTCAAACAACTGGTCATATGCTTCTTGGATATCCCTTCATCTTTTGATTATTCATCTGAAGAGTCGACTGTTTTGAATCATCACCTTTCTCATTCTTTTCCACAAAGTCACTCTTAACTATAAAAGCAAAGGCCTTATAGTTCAAACCCTCCTCAGAATTGGAATTCCCACTTTGATCATCGAGGCTAGACTCGTCAATAGTGATGTGACATTCATGGCCTTACATAGGGTTTCTTATAACTTGAGCACTCATATCTAATATGACCAAATTCTTGTCACTCGTGTACCTAACAAATCGATACCTCTTCTTAACATTCCTAGTATCTTTCTTCTCTCTTTTCTCGTTTATGTATTTACCAGAGTCATCCTTAAACTTCTCAAAATATCTTTTATTGTTTATAAAGAATTTTTTGAATTTCATAACAAAGTAAGCAACCTCTTCATCTTTTAAGCGTCATCATCAATCTTATCATTAGTCTCTCCCTTAACAGTGTTGATGGCTAAATACTTGTTTCTCTTAGAATGTGGTGGATTAAATTTATACGTTTGGATGGAGCCTATAAATTATTCTATTCTAACCTGATCTTGGTTTATGTTTTCTTCAATCGCCTTAACATTTGGTCTAAACATTTACGGTAGAGATTTAGAATGTTTTTTACAATTTTGGTCTCAAAAATCCGCTCACCCAAATTGAAACTAGAATTCACCACGTCATTAAGTTTAGCATAAAATTCATCAAAGGCTTCATCATCTTTCCTTCTAAGTTCCTTGAACCTAGTGGTCAATATTTGTTGCTTAGAGTTTTCCACGATCTTATTTATCTCATGTGTGGCTTCTAAAATATCACAAACTTGTTTAACAGTCCACACATTGACACACGCTTAAATGACATCAATCCACATATTAAATTTTTATGCAGACTTATTATATGCATTCTAATCATGTAGAAATTGAGCAAGTAGTAGCCTAAGCAATTACTCGACATGTTGTTGATTCCTAGAGAGATCCATGGCTGAATGTATCCTAAAACGTGAAGGATCTCGTGAGAAAAATGCTTGAACCGGATCTGAGTTGGCATCAACAAGTGCTTGGTAATATTTGCTTACGTCAATGTTGTATATCATTGTAAGTTTGATGCCGATAAAGAGAAGGGAAACAAAACTATGTTGTAATGGGCTACTTGCATGTAGAGCACCCATGGTTACAGAATGCGAATAAAGCTCCAAATGTTTCTCTAGGTAAGACAGTGAAAGCAAGGCTCAAACCATTTTCTGTAATGAACAAAAAAAGAGCTCTGAAGGTACTTATATAGTTTGCTACATGCATTTGTAATAATACCCTGTACCTCCATTCCATGCCCGTTTACACACACTCCAGGGAAAAAATAAATTAAACGAATGGGAAACCATGCAGGGGCGGACCCAGATCATTTGTCTTGTGGGGTCAAAAATGAGAATTCAAAAATATTTAGAACTACATATCATTAACAAAAATAAGTTAATATGCTATTAAAAAAACTTAAAAAAATGGTCATTTGACCTTACATGACCCCATGTAGGTCTGCCCCTGAAACCATGCATCTCTCCATTAAATCTTCATGTGGCTCTTGTGAAAACGTGTTATACTATGAATTTTTGGGCATCAGTCTTAGTTGGAAGACTATATCTAGCTCATAGAGTCGGACATGTGAGGGCCAATGGACAATTGAATACAAAAACAATTTTATATCCTCGAGGACTAATTTTGCAACTAAAATGAAAGTTTGTCATTCGCTAGCACCTTTGTAAAAGGCCGGCTTCTATCGTTTTTGTTTTATTACTTTTTTTTTATGGTAACTCACTTCAAGGGAGCAATTTGGCTAAGCCTTTAAAAATGTAAAGTTATTTTTTTTAAGTAGCCCTTTTTGTTGGACATGTTTGCATTTGTGTAGGTAACTTTCAACCGTAATTTTCTTTGTCTTATTTTTTATTTATCACCTATTAGCGTAAAGTGGACATACATTTCGTGTCCTTGTTGTTCATAATTTGTTTTAATCAATAAAGCATATGTCTGGTTTTATATGCTGATATTGATGGAGATAGAACTTTGAATTGCAAGGAATTTGTGGTTGTTTTGATCCATATCTTAGGAAAATGGCGAATGATGAACACCTACACAAAACTTTTGCCTTCTTTGATCAGAATGGGAGATGTTATATAGAGGGTGTTTGGTAGATATTAAAATCGAATTAAAATTGAAAATATAGCCGTTATTGTTGACTTTTATTAGACGAGTGAGACCCAATAATGGCCATATTTTCAATTTTAATTGGATTTTAAGCTGTACCAAACAGACTCATAAAGATTGAAGAGTTGTGAGACGTTTTGAGTGATGTAGATGGTACTAATAATGAGGAAGTTATCAATGCTGTCATGCACGACGTTGACTCAGATAATGTCCATTTTATGATTCAAATAAAATTTTTCTGTACAAAAGTTAAGAATAACTTTATTCGATAAAGATTTATGGTCTGTTTGTCTCCCATTTTGAGAGAAGAAATAGAGTTTTGAATAATATTTTTGAAAAATGTGTTGTTGAAAAGTAAAGTAATTTTATTGATTTGTGTGTATAATATTTTAATGAGTGAATATGTGGTGAAAATTATTTACTGCAGCAAAAAATGTTTGAGAAAATGAATGACAAACATGAGCTTAGATAAAATTTAAACTATTGTGTTATTTATATTGTGTAATTATAATTTTGATTCTCATCGTTTTCTTGAAAATTTTGAGAAGTATGTATGAAATATAGTTGTTGAATATGACTTATCTAAGTGATAGTTGAAATTATGAAAATAATTATTTGAAAACTTGAAAATTGTATAATTGATTAATTGTAGCAATTAATTATTAAATATAGTATTTTATAATATATATATCTGGTACGTATTATTTTAGTTATTAAGCCCTAGTTGGAGGCCCATTTTAAGAGAAAAATGTATCTTTAAATAGTAATTCATGGAGAATGTGTGATTAAAAATTAAGATTTTTTTTTTAAATTTACGTATAATATTATTTTATTGAAAAATGTGTGATTGAAAATGAATTTTCAAAAAAATAAAGCTCAAAACAATCCTAAATGACTTTTACAACGATCAAGTTTAAAATAATAATAAGAAGAGTAATGATATTCATCCCCAATGGAGTTACAAACACAGTTTATGCGATGTTGAATATCTCATTCAATGGTATATTAATTTCAACTTTCATCTACATTAATGTGTTAACCCCAAGAGTGCGCATAGAAATAAGGGAAAACAACCATTATGATCCCGTTTGATTTACATTTTTATCTCTTTAAAATGAAAAATATGACCGTTATTCATCACATCAACATTTAAATTCAAAATTTTTATCTCTTGTGTGGTCTCAATAACGACTATGCCCCCGTTTGTTTCTCATTAAAATTCTCATTCTCATTCTTCTACTCATTTTCAATTACACATTCTTTAATAAAATAATTTTTTCTATCACATCAATAACTTTTCCTTCTTTTTTAACCACACATTCTCCATCAATCTACTATTCCAAAATATATTATTTCAAATTAATATCTATCAAACACACTCTAAATGTGTTGTTGAAAGAGCCGCCTCTAAAGATATTGCTTCTACAAGTAGAAATTATTCTGACAAAATAGAAAGACTTATTGAATTAACAAATTCTACAGCCGCATGGCAAGAAAAGAACTTTAGATGAATTAGAACAAAAAATTGATGATTTTGCCAGCATTGTTTTGAGATTCTATAAAGAAATCGGTCATACAAGAATCAATCAATTTTTCTCAAGTTCTAAATTACTATCACAATGAGAATGGACATCTTCTTAAGCATGGCCTCAAATATGAATCATCTATTAAAAATTCATCCTTTCTTAGACATAATTATTCTACAATTTTATTTAATTATACAATTTTTAAAGAAAAAAATCTCTTTTATCCAGCTTTACAGTTTGGTATGATAGACACTATATATATATTCGGATCTTTCAGATTCTTTCCGCCCAAACTTAAACAGACTCTTGATCAATTAAAAGATCACCTTTAACGATCCAATTTATATCCAGACCACTTCTTGTAAATAATGGTACAGTGATACCAACTTATCATTGTATTATGATAGATGAAGGAGTCAAAAGATTTAGACCATCTTCAATGACAAATACCAAAATAAGAACTAGACAAATTAATTATGAAAAACGGATTTTAGAGACAGTAGCAATAATAGAAATTTAGAATGGCGAGTCCAGACTTGTAGTACAATGGAATAATGGAGCTATCTTCTATCAAGACTAGCTAACTGTAAAATTTAAAACGCGAAGAATTCCAACCCTAGACTTTCGGAAAATAACACAATAATTCAAAAGGTACAAAAGTAGAAAAGACAAAGGAATGACCATTATTGAAAGATGCAAGAGGAATGTCCATTATTAAAGGGCAAGGACAATTATGAATGCATAAAATAAATAAATAAATAAGGAAGAGCGTAAAAACGAAGGAATTCATTAGGATCATACACCTCTTAAGATGTATAATATACCTTTAATTACACGCTTTCTTTTCGAAGTTAATATAATGTACCAACATCTACTTCTCTATAAAAGCCAAAGGCTTTTCACACTAAACCACACACGAAAAAACATGCAAAAGAAAAACACAAGAGCACCCTACAACATCTCCCTTAAATAATTGTAAATTCAAAAATTTTGCTGTAAATTCAAAGACTTCCAATTAAAGTAAGTTCTTTTATACTCATGGGTTCTTTGCATTAATCTTTTGGGTAAGGGCTAAAAGAGGAAACATCGAGTAAACTATTAATTTACTCAGAAATAAGATTATGATATTTTCTTTTCAAGTCTAGTTTTAACACTCTTAGCCCTTTTATTCTGGATTCCATGGTTAAAAGATAAAGTAATCATCTGAGTTAAGTTGACTATTTTTTACCCCGATTGAAGGAGTCTGTTTTAGCCTTTTTAAACACGATGAAAATCTTTTTTACTAAAATCTAGAAGCCAAAGTATTAATATGTTTATATGATAGCAGGTTCGCGGACATAGAACAATGGCTACTAGGAAGCATATAATAGGACATGAATAATAAAGGCGTAATAGTATATTTTACACCAAATTATTTAGTTAAGACCAAAAGTTTTCATAAAGACATTAAAATAGGAATAAAAAAGCAAAGGATATTAAATAGAAAGAGATGAAAATAATTTGCTAATTTACACAAGATTTATAGGAAAACTTAGTAATAATAGTACCACTAATTATAGATTACAAAATAATTAAATAATTACTTTACTAGGACAAAAAGGCATAAAAGCTATCCTAGCGCAGAAATTTTTTTCGAAGACAAACGAAGGATTAGATTGGAATCTAGGAAACTTTTTAGAAAAACCTATATTAGTACCAGAAAATAATATCATTTACAAAAGTAGCAATGAAACTTTAAGTATTAGATTAGAAAATTATAACTATCAAGCAAAACCGATAAAGATAATGAAGAAGAAAACGAATTTTCTATCAAGCAAAACCGATAAAGATAATGAAGAAGAAAACGAAGAACAATGCAGATGTTTTGAAATAGAAGATTATGAGAGCAAATATGAAATCAATTCATTAGACGGAGAAAGTGAGGAAGATGAAAGTGAAAACGAAGAAAAAGAATTCGGATATATAGATATGGAATACTATAGAAATCTTATAAAATCTAGAGAAATAAAAATTAGAATGTTATTGGAAAAAGTCTAGCAAAATATAGAAACTAAAATAGAAGAATGTGATAAAAGAACTACGATGAAAACTCATGAACAATTTGAAAAAATAAAAGAACACGTGAATACGTAATACGATATAGGAGGAAGGTATCGTTTTCCCCTTGCAAATTTATACGAGTGGAAAGACAAAAAAAAAATATAAAGTCTAGGAAGAAGGCAATCCGAAGAAGGATGCAGTTTACCTGTAGCAAACTATATAAGATTAATTTTAGAATTAAAAATTGTAAATGCAAGACTATAACCAAATGGGAAAATTCTATAATTAGAGCGTATATAATGTATCTTACAAATGTTTGTAGAAAAAATGTAGGCTTATTTAGAAACTTAGGAAAAACACGTTAGATATATATATGTTACCGCTAAAAGACTAAAACCGTATGAAATTACACTAAGAATGACCGGAGGAGACAACCCTAGAAATTTTACAAACTTTATTAGAGAAATAATTGTAGAATCTGACCATAGTAGAGATAACACTTATGAACAAAATAGAACCTAGAAAAATTAGAAAAATATTAGTAATATGAAGTACATACAACCATTTTTACTAGATTTTGAAATATTGGGCACAACAGGATTAACATTATATATAACTATACTTGAGAGGTTATATAGAAAGATACAACCACCTTGAAATGATATAATTAAAAATGATGTAGAATCAAAACCAGTAAGAGATGTGACTATTAATGCCACTATAAAACTTATAATTGATAAATTAAAAGAATATTTTATAGAAGAAGTAGCCAGAAAACAAATAAAAAAATGAAATTATTATTTTTGTTCAAATTTACGGACATATGATCATGGAAAGAAGAAACATTTACCTAAAAGACATAAAAAACACATAAAAGTCAATATAAAGCAGTAAAAAGATATAATATTAGATCAGGTCGGATATATTATAAAAATAAAAGACATGTTAAAACAAACATAAAAAGAATTATAAATGTTATATTTGTGGAGACCCTAGACATTTCGCTAACAAATGCCCCAATAAAAATAAAAGTAAGGAGAATATGGCTAGATCCATGATAATGAAAGACATACACTGTAACATTATAGAACTTTCTGTTTTAGAAACAATCCTCTCGACTAATGCAGTTGTAACTGGTATATTGGTAATATTTTAAAAATAATCAACACACTTGGAAAATAATCGTCATTTTTATATAGTCTACAACTTCAATCATTTGGTCTCTAGACAAACAATTTGTAACAATTTGCAACTCAAAAAATAAACTTGTGCTTATCAATATCATAATTATCGTCATGCTTAATTTTTTTCAAGCTCATGACATCAATACTTCAAATAATTATTATATGCATTTTACATTTTTTTCTTAATTGAATAGAAATTCAAAAGTATTTTCGTATTTTTAAAATTGTTCAAATCTTTACCTATGTGAAAAGGAGCTTAATCAACTATAAATAATAAATTCTAAAAGATTTTTAGCATAATATTTTATCTCATCATTAACATTTTTGATCAAAGTGCTTCTTTGTATGGATAATACCTAAAACGTAGGTTCAACTTTTACTTGAACAACAATCTTTTTAGGAGTAATCTCGTTTATAGTTCAGTTTATCTCTTTGTTTCTAAAAATTAAATGAATGTTTTCGAGTTACTAATAGTAGTCTCAATGGATATATCCTCATTTTATAACATTTTTCCCACCGTATTAATAACAAAGCAATAGATTGTACCATATAATCGTGTCAAACAAAAACTCAAAAATTATAATACTAGAAGATAAATTTTTAGTATCTCTGTGTGCCTTAGCATATTCGCGTGTTTCCACAAAGTGTGAGAGTGCAAAACTTTTCTATATCTATACATTAATAAAAG
>CAIGRL010060263.1:0-14361 GCA_903798325.1 Fraxinus xanthoxyloides | reverse complement strand
GAAAAATGTTGAAAGTTTGGCGTCTGTTTGACTTTGTTTTTTTTTGAAAATTGTCCATTAAAGTGATAATTTCTTTTACATTGAGTCTAGAATTTGTTTCACTTGCCAAAAATTTTTTTTAAGATTTTTTAGAAAAAATTATCATACTGAATACCGTTCATTTCACTTTATTTTTCATGAAAATTGTCAATAAAAGTGATAAATTTTTTTCCAATTGTATCTAGAATTTTTTCCAATTATTTTTTAAAAAAAACTAGAAAATCAATTCCCACAAAATCAAGGAATTGATAAGTATGTGAGCCAAATTTGGAAAAAAATTTCCTTGGAAAATAAAGTGTGTCAAATAAGGTAAAAGTGGAAGTTAAAATTTATTTTCCATGGAAAATAATGGCATATCAAACACACCCTTACTATTTTTCATTTTAATTGATTATTTTGAAAATATTATAACTATTCTCTTTAGATTATTTCCTAAATTCTCAAAGCACGACCGGCCTTTGTAGACAGCATGTCACATAGAGACCGATTACTTAAGCACCAGACCACAAGCCTATATGTTAACAGGGGTACGATTGAAATTTTTTAAAGTTATGGGACTAAATCTTCAATTTTAATTTTTAACAAAAAAAATTCATTCAAAAGGGCATAATGGTCATCATACAAATCAACAATTATCCATTATTGTCAAACTATATTCATTGATAAATGATTAGTTAATCCCTCCTCTTAAGTTCATTCCCCAAGTTTAACCAAAACCTGCAAATCCATATCCAGAGAGAGAATGTAAGAAGGGCATCGACACGTTCGAATACAGCTACCATCTATATATTACAGCTGGCCTCGAACAATTTGTTCTCTCTCTACATCTTCGTCTCTCTTTATCTATCACTACCAAGAAATCAAACCCAACTCGTTTTCAAATTTACCAAAAATCTTGTTTTTCTTTTAATTTCAAATGGGCTCAGCGTTTTCATTCTTGATTTCGAATGAAAATTATACGGCAGCCACTTCAGCGGAGACAGGCCTTGGGGACTTACCGGAAAGCTGTGCGGCGTCGGTTCTTGTGTACTTAGACCCACCGGAGATATGTAAACTTGCAATTTTGAATAGGGCTTTTAATGGGGCTTCCTCTGCTGATTTTGTGTGGGAGTCTAAACTGCCTAAGAATTATGGTTCTGTTATCCAAAGGGTTTCTGGAGAGTGTGATAATTTTTGTAAGGATTTGTGTAAAAGAGATATTTATGCCAGGCTTTGTCGACCTAATTCTTTTGATGGTGGCACAAAGGTATTATCTCATCTTTTTTTCCCTCTTTAGTTCTTTTTTTCTTTTTTAGATTTATATTCATAAAATTGCATATATTGTATTTGCTGCTTGTATTCTGGTGTATAATTGGTTTGATTTTTGATTTTTTGCAAAAATAAAACAGTAAATTAAAAAAAAATGGGAAAATCCATTTAAAAATTACCTTGCAGGAAGTTTCTTGTGGATTTTTTTATTTTATTTTTTAATATTTACGATCAAACTTATATAGGCAATTGGGTAGAAAAGATTTTTTCTTTCAAGCGTTTCACGTGAAGATTAAGTTAGAAAATGACGTTTAAGGAATTGTAGAATGGGTTTTAAATCCTTGATGAAAGTTTTGGGAAAGTTTGTATTTTTATTTTCAATGATGGTTTTTATGTTTGTTGTTTTTAATGAAGCTAATAAGAGAAAATTGATATGAATATTGATTGAATGCGTGTTGATGGGGATTGTTGAATTTGATTTCGTGCAGAAAGTCTGGTTGGATAAGAGAAGTGGAAAGATTTGTATGTCAATATCTTGGAATGGGTTGGCAATTACGGGAATTGATGATAGGAGATACTGGAGTAGGATCCCGACTGAGGAATCGAGGTGAGGTTCAATACTGCATATACTTCTGTAAATTTAGTTGGAACTGGAATTGGTTTTTTCTTGATATGGTTTTAGATTGGCTGATCAAACCCAACCGTTTCTGGGCATTTCTCGATGAAATCTTCCAAATAAAAGGTTTTTTGCTGTTCACTTTCTTTCTACAGTTTTGTGATGCTCTGTTTCTGATGTTTTCTTTTATCAACGTGTTGATCTAAACGTTTGGTCATAGACTTATATTAGTCTTCTTGTGTGTATGTTGTTGGGATCTTGATCATAAGAAAACCTTCGTTTAGTTTTAGAATCTATAATTGGGGTTGAGATATTGACACATTATATAAATGGACAAACTTCTCTATTCTTCTTGATCTGGAGTTTTTGACATGGGAACTAATCTTCTTGTAGCATAGCTCTCGCATCATGAGATTACTTTCATCCTCCTTTTTGAGATCTGACATCTCTCTTTCAAGAAGTGAGAATGTACACCAACAGGCGGAGTTTGCATTGATTGAGGATAAGTTAAGAGAGGACGACTTAGGTGGTTGGGACACATTTGCATAGTTGGAAATAGGATCCCGTTTATAAGAGCGATGCGATTTCGGCAGAAGATGTCAGAAGAGAAGGGGTAATAGACCAAAACTAACATGTTTGGGGTGGAGTACATCTAAATATTTATGCATTGTTCTTCAGCGCTTATTCTCGAAATTTGCAGCAATGCATATTACTAAAATAGTAATACATTATATGTGAAAGGATCTAATTGTCTGTTCCATACAGGTTCCGTTCGGTTGCATATCTCCAGCAAATCTGGTGGCTTGAAGTGGATGGCGAGGTTGAGTTTCCATTCCCAGCAGGGTCCTATAGCCTGTTTTTCCGACTGCAGCTGGGACGTGCATATAAGAGGTTTGGACGAAGACTTTGCAACACCGAACATGTTCATGGTTGGGATAAAAAGCCAGTGCAATTCAAGCTCTCAACTTCAGATGGACAGCAAGCTACATCCCAGGTTCACTTGAAAGAACCTGGAAAATGGATTTACTGTCATGCTGGGGATTTTGTTGTTGCGGACTCTAGCAAATTGACTAAAGTCAAATTTTCAATGACACAAATCGATTGCACACACACTAAAGGTGGTCTTTGTGTAGATTCTGTACTAGTGTATCCTAATGAGTTTAGAAAGAGGTTGCAGCTTTTTTAATTGCAGTAAACCTTTTTGGTCAGATGATGTATGCCATGAATATAAGAAAGGGTTTATAGACTGGTTAGAGACTCGAGTTGTTTATGCTAAGTGTGTAATGTAAATACATTGGGTTATCGAGTTGTCAGCCTTACGGAAATCTCTGCTCGCACTTTTATGTTTATCTGAAATTCTCTGGTACGGTTCGACTAAACGAGGGCCAGTTTTATGATTTTTGGTCGTTTCTTAAATTTTCTTTTAATTTTACTCATAAAATTATTATTTTCAATAAATATATTTTGTTTAATACTAACTTATAAATAAAAAATATTAAATAAAAAATTATTTATAAGAAAAAATTACTTATAAGTAAAGATAAAAAAAAGTTATTTTTGTGTAACAATCTTTGCTAATAAGACAAAAAAATCACTTATAAAATATAAAAATTACTTATAAGTAAAATATTTGCTTATGTGAAAAAAATAATCTAAAAGTACAAAATTAAATTATAATGATAAAGTTTATATATAACTAAGAAATACTAACATAAAATTTTAAGCAAATATTTAACTTTTGAAATTAAATATTAACTTATATGTAATAAAAATTATATATAAGTAAAATATCACTTGTAAGTAAAAAATTTCATACAAAAAACCATACTCAAATTCTCAACCAAGGACATGTTTAACTTTACTTTTCTTAAAAACTTTGGGAATCGGTAGATAATAAACTCTCAAAGATGAAATTGACAATTTTAAAAATCGCTACTGAACCACTCACAACCAATTCACTAATAAACGTTGAAAACTGTTACTTTAAAGAAAATGCTTATAATCAGTACGCCTGAACTCCCAAACAAGCCCTTACGAATATCTTCGACATAGCATAATACCACACATTCTGTTTTGTTTCTATATTAGAAATTAGGTTGTGCTCTATGATCTAAATCGTGAACTGGATGCTTCATGTTTGATATTTTGCTTCTAAGCCCCCGTTTGAGTTACATTATTTTATTTTTTATTTTTATTCTTCTACTCATTTTCAATCGCACATTCTTCAATAAAATAATATTTTTCATCAGATCAATAACTTTTCATTCATTTTCAATCACATATTCTCCATCATATCAAAAAAAATAATGCATTCTTGATTATAAAATGTGCACCAAATAGGGGCTAAGTGTCATTTTACCAACTTGTCATGTGGTTACTAAACTCAAAAAATTTTAATGAAGAATTATTCACACCTCTATTAGTAAATTTAAGGGCAAATTACTCAAAAACGTCCCCAGGCTTTAGGATCCTTTGCACTTTCATCCCCATTAACTTTTTTCTGGAAAAGGGTGCCTCCCAACCTTTTTGAAAATTGGCATCACTCATCCAATTAGGTGATTCCACCTAATGCACCATTAGTTAGAATTGGTCAGCGCATGAAGAAGCTCTATTACGTGTAAAAGTATTATATTTTTCCATTATTCATTGAAAGAAAAAGCCAATAAATAAATAAGTGTTCGATAAATTAATAACGGGGTAGTAAAAAACTTTTGGTCGGTTTAGTGTACTAAAATAATAATCTTTTTAAATGCATAAGATAATTTTTTTTTAATGGCCCAACAATAATATAAATAATAATTGGTTAATTTCTACCTTTTCTATTCAAGTTTTCTGCAAGTGGCTTACAACCTTTAATTATATCACAAGGGGCTTGGGAAAATCTTGTAAAGAACAAGTTGTCAAAACAGTGGTAGGATATTCTGGGAACTAATTTAGGTAGTTTTTTTGAGGATACGGTTTTTGAGATTGCTGTCTATAATTCTAACCAATGGGGCCAGGATGGTGTACAAGGTAATGTTGAAAAGGAAGATTCATTGCGGAGTTGGAGATGAAGGAGTCAATGAACATGGTACCGAATGAGGTGTCCAAGAATTAGATGATGAAGCAGATCATAAGGCTGAAGGTCTATGCCAGGCTTAGTGGATTCAGATTACGAGAAAGAGGTTTCCCAATTTAAGGATGATCAAAATTTTGAATGCTTTGAAATAATATTCAAATTTATCGATTACAAATTGTCAACGACGAGGCTCGGTTGGAAGATCTCCGAAGTATAAACAGTAATGACTCTAATGGCGATGGACCAATTTTTATCCTTGTTCCAAGAGGCCACTTATATGACTGTCCCAAATTTCAGACATGTCACCACAAGAACTCAACCTTTTGTACCTTTTACATAGCAGGTCGCAAAACTTTTGTTAATTATTGAACATTTGTCTTACTGCTCGTAATGCATGCGTACAAGAAGGTGCTGAAAGCTGTTATCACAGAGCATTCAGTGAAGAACTCGAGGAGTTCACATTTTCTGAGAGACGACAAGATCTGCATCAGAGTAGCTGCCAAAAAGGGTGTCCATTGGGTGTTGTATGCACGACTGCAACCTGACGGAAAGACATTCAGAATTAACACCCATGATTCGGAGCATACCTATTCTTTGGTGCCTGACAATAAGTTTGGCAAAGAAATACATGGACAACTTTAGGAGGGATCATGATTGGTCTTTTAGTTCTTTTTAATAACTGTTAGAATAGAATGCCGAACATCATCATCCATTCGGACCTACTACTGAAAGAGGGTGAAGTGCATCGAAGTGATTTGGGACAACAATAATGAGTAGTTTAAATTGTTGGTAGACTATTGCGACCAGTTGAAAAGAACAAATCTGGGAATTACTTTTTGTGTTGAAAACCTCAATGAGAGGAGGTTCGAGAGAATTCCATAGACTGTATGTACGCCTCAGGGCTTGGAAAGATTTGAGATGGATGTAGACGTGTCATTGGTCTTGACGAGTACTTTTGAAGGGTGATGTGGAGAAAAAATACAATAACAATTGATTTTTCGGGCTCAGATTACCAACCAAATCGAACACCCAATCAATCGATCCAAAACCTTCAAACTATTCATCCCTTCGGTTGCTTTCAATTGTACCCACTTAGGACACAAAGGGAAGGTGTTTTACAACCCCAAATACATGGCCACAGAGGCTGAAGAACAATGAGAAGATGAACGAGACAAACTATAAGCGGAAGCACAAAACACAAAGAGAAGGAAGCCGTTTCTCTTTCTCAAATTTAAGGGCAAAACACACTTCAATGACAAAGCCGTGAAGGAGCAATATATATAGGATCACTTAGGGTATAGTAATGTGTCAGCTCAATAAGAAGACGTTAAGTGGGCCAAATAAGCCATCCACTAAGTGAAAAATCGGGCCATGAGCAAATCTAATGCTTCTAATGGTCTCAAATAGTTTTTATAACACCCCGAAAATTTTAGAATAAAAATTTATTTGTTATATATATATATATATTTTATTAATTTGAAAAGTTGAGGGACTAAAGTGATATATGTATTAACTTAAATTTTTGGGCTAAATATTTAGATCCTATTAAAGCGACGAAATATATATATCAATATGTGTCTCATGTTGGATAGCTCATTTTTAATAATGTAAATTAAGTTTAAGAAAAAGTTAATTTTGATTAGTTAGACCCAAGATATTGAAGTTCAAAAAAATTTGTAGTATATTTATTTATTTATTTTTAAATCAAAGTAGATGGGTATGAGGATAGTCATGTGGGAATAAGTATTATTTTATTATTTTAGAATTCTATTTAAAGTTAAGTCAGTATCACATATTATGATTATAACTATCTTTTTGTTGTGATAGGTATTTTTTGTACACGTCACTTTGTGATTTGTATACTAGAAACTCAATTTTATCAAATGTGATAAATTTAATTTTCATCCCAATTTTACCATGACACAAACACTATATTTTTCAACTATAAATATTGTGTCAATGTTCCACAATTCACCACCACAAAATTTTGCATAGTAGCTGTAAATTTTAAGTACATTTTTATTATCAAAAGTTCGTTTGATCAATCAAAGTAAGATAATTCTGTGCAAATTGTTTGTTTCCTTATACTTTTATACTCAGTAATTTATGCATGAATTGTTAGTGGACTTTCAGATTCTTTATTCAGAGATAAAAAAAACCTAAAATGAGTGTCGCTTGATCACTGATATGCACCATAAGAGAAGAGTGGTATGAAGTGTTATTTTATTGTGTATGAAAATTGCACGTATCTTATTGGGTGTGTTTAAAAATACCCACTCTTGCAAAATTTTATATGTTAGTTCGGGTCGATTGTAATTGTGGTGGGATGGTGCAGCGGACTGCCGGGTGATCGAATGGATAAAATATTAAGTTCATTTTTTCCTTTTTTTCTTTAAATTATTGTCAATTTTATTTGTTTAAAACAGTTATTAATTTGTGATTATGTTTTCATTATTAATATTTCGGTTATCATTCTTTAAGGGAAATTATTTTATCGTTTCCACGACAATTGAATTTTTTGTAACTCCTCAAGATGTATGAATTTTGGAGCGTTACAGTTTTAGGGTCGGGGCATCAATCTTAGGTGTCGATACAATACTTATCCAACATCAATTTTACATCATTGCTCGAAATTTATTGGGTTCTTGGGTCACTTCATGAGAACTCTATGTTTCCATTGGCTTACGCCGTTGTCAAGTCTGAGAATAAGAATAGCTGGAATTGATTCTTGGCTTTGTTGGTCGATGCTGCTGCTATTGTGAACAACCATGTATGGACGTTTATCAGTGACAAACAAAAGGCAAATGCAGAACAACATTTCTGTGTGCACCACTCGTATAATAACTTCAAAGCCAACGTATAAAGGTTTGTCTCTGAAAGTTTTCATTTGTGGGCAGCCGTGCAAGCATCTACAAAAGCTGACTGGAAGACAGAAAGGGGAAAAATTGAAAACGGACAATGTTAAAGCGTAAGCCGGAATCTCAATGGAGCAAGTCACATTTTAAGAACCACACCAAATGTGATATCTTACCGAGTAACATGTCTTTCAATACGATAATCATGAATGCAAGAACTCCACTTGATAAGGTAGATACTCAGTATGAAGCTGCTTATAATCATAAAATCTTCTTTGGGAACTGTAATTTGTTGCCCTTCAAAGAGGATTATCTTTTACATCTTTTTTCTTGCTTTGCTAAAAGACTGGCTTGCTTACTTCGGAAGACTGAAAATTTTCCTCGTACTTAATAAATCATGCTGAATTTTCTTGTGAAATTACTGCTAATCTGGCAATCAATTGTTCTTTTCAAAATTCATCTAGCATCGGATGATATTGCTTTGAGAGAATTTTTTTTCATTTTTCCATCTAAAATGTCACTTTTGACCAGTTAAACAAGGCAATCCACTTTGCTTTATATAAAATGCAATTGAGAACTACGATCACTACAAGAATTTTAAGTTTCTTATTTTGTGGGAAAAACTTTTGCAGATGAAAAATTTTTGTAGGCAAATTTGTGGGACAAACATTGAGGGAATAGGTAAAGGACGACAAAATTTTGAGATTTATGGGATAAAGTTTTTCCCTACAAACCCTTTGAAGACGAATACAATACATCGCTTTAGTTTTCCCCCGATAAAATCATTTGTCTGTTAAAGTTATTTTTGACCCACAAAACGGTTTTGATTCTCTACAAATTATTTCGTGGGCTTAGCTATGTCAACGAGTCGAGCCAAGCCGAAAAAAATGCTCGGGCTCGGCTCGAGCTTTTTTGGGCCCGAGCCGAGCAAAGTCCGGCAAAAAAAGAGAGGCTCGGCCCGAGCTTTCGACCGGAGCCTCTTTTTTATTTTTTTGCTGCTTGCAAAGGCACCTTATTTTAGCTGCTTTTTTTTTTTCCCCCATAATTAAAAAATTTGTGACAACGTATTATTTTGTGGGCTATGGCCCTGCTTTGCTCTACAAATAAGTTTTTGTGAGAAAAGCATATTTGTGATTTGTCTAAAGAAGGAAAGAATTCAAAGGGAGAAATTAAATGATTTTTATATATTTTATTCGTTATTTATATTGCATGAAATTTTTTAACATTATTCAAGATAATATAAAGATGCTAAAAGACAATAAATTAATTAAAGCATTAAGTGTTGTTGGTATTAAAGAGTCCCAAAAATAACCAAATCAACAAGAACAAAAATGAACACGAGGCTTTTCGTCTGTAGGCTCGGATGTTCACCAAAATTTGGCTACTCACCCGTTGAGCATACACCGAAATGATTTATCTCTTTAATCCACAGAATCGAACACAGTATCACTCGTCTCAAACCCTCAGCCTTAACTCTCGTTTTACTGTTTACACCAAGTAACCGAATTTTCTGATCTCCAAGAATTAGAAATATCAACAACCAGAACTGTAATCTACACTAGACATCATCAAGATTATCCAAACCTCACGATTACAGATGAAAACCAAAAGTTTTTATAAGAGAGAAAAATACAGAATATCTAAGGAGAGTAAACCCTAGAATGAACGATTAACCAAGGCAATGGAAGAGTCTGGAATATAAAGAGTCATCATGCATCCAACGGTTGTGCCAACACCGCGTGTCACAATCCCAACCATCATACTATAACAGATCAAATTCGTGTTTTAATAAGGTGCTAGAATGTACACACAAATGGGCCAACCGAAGTCACATTCGTAAGGCAATTGGCCTGTACAACACTTGGGCTTCAACACTTAGATGTGAAGCACACATTTAACAAGTGTTAACATCGAATCCAAAGTATTGTATCGCAACATAAATAAAAATAATTACTAAATACTGTTACATCTAAACTTAAAAAGAGTACAGCAAATGTGCTCTATATTCATTATTATGCACCTAAATGAATATAACTCTTTATCTTCATGAATTAGATATGCAACTGGTACTCACCAAAGTTATGCTCCTCATCAAAGTTGTTCTTTTCATCCTCAATAGTGTCATCTCCCTCATTAGAATTTTTCTTGATTGGCAGTGGTGTACATAGTGGTACAAAAAGAACTTTACCACATAGCCGGTACATATAATAATGTCAAGACTGTAATGTAGGATTGAATTGTTGCTCGACAACCTTCAGCTTGTTCTGCATCCTTTGCTCCATCTTCACTCGAGCTGCATCAACTACCTTTCGAGCAGCACGTTTTGCTTCTAACTCTTTCTTCATACTGCGTACATTGGACAACGAGTCCCAATGTCTCAAAGGCGACCTCCAACAAATCCAGGAATTTGATGTTCGGGCTTCACACCTAGAATGGATATTAAGTCTAGCCTCAGGATCATCTACATGATTCTACTCCAAAGGGGATCTTTGGAAACCTACAGCTCCTTTGTCGTCTCTACAAAATATTCATGCTCTTCGACAAGCACCTCATCCTACAAACACAATCCAAAAGAGATATAAACTGCCCAGAAAATGAAAATCGGCAAGAGATATAACACTTATCTACACGAGATATGAAACAATCCAAGAGATATAATCGACCCACGAAAATATTTCAACCACAGCAGTGTCCGTTTCCATGTAGTAAATGGGAGTAATTTGAAAGTTGGAATAAAAACTTTACCTCCACAACAATGAAAAAGCAGATAAATGATAGCATACAGTTCTTCTTACATACCTTTGTGGGAACATAATTCGTATTATACAATCTTTGCAAATTTCATAAATAATTGAGTGCAGTCTGGAACTTGCAGCTCGTTAATATGTGAATAAGTTTCCTGTTAAGTTAGAAGAGATCACAGAAAAATATTTGATATGCTAAATCTATGAACTGATCCAAATTATTCGACATAACATAATAGAAAAAGATTGAGATTAGCTGAACAAGATAACAACAACAAAACTTAACCTGTAACGCAGTCTCCAAAGAGCTTCTATCTATTGGGCCAGCTCTTTGGTGAGACAAGGATAATCAAACCTAACACCAATTTCTGCAAGTTTCTCCTCAGTGGCAAATTCAAGATTCACATAGAAAATTATTTTCAACATTAAGAGATCGAACAGAAATATTTACGAAACCCTAGCAATTAATTGAACAATTGTACATTTTTATGTGAATAATCTTCACGGATGAAAGCAAATTAAAAAATAAAATGAAAAAAAAAAGGAAAAAAAAAATAGGCTTTATACGGCAAGTAATACCGACTCAACCCACAACAAATCAAATGTGAACGACAGAGGGAGTTCATACTGGTAAGCGAAAAGAGAGAGTACATACTTGTAATCCGAATCAGCCTTTGTTTGGTAGCCATTGTAATTTATTTTTGGATAATTCTACTTGTACAACCGAGATTGACAACCTCTCACATGCGTGCGGGGTCCGCATATTTAAAAAACTAAAAAATAAAAAAGCGGACCCCCTCAATGTAAGAGGTTGTCAACCTCGATTGTACACATGGCATAACTCTTTATTTTTTAGAAAAAGTTTAACCATTAGGTGTCCTTTTTCACAGCTGCATTTAGTGCTAATCCACGTGAAATTACCTTTGTGCCCCTCTACATTTTATTCATTGTAGGTTGAAAGTGTCATTTTGGAGAATTCACATGCTGCTGAGGTAAAAAAACAAAAAAAAGGGGGCTGCAATGGCCCACTTTACTATTCCAACAGTCAAAAAAATGCTAACACTAACAGAAAGCGAAAATCTATAAAATCACCAAAAATTAGCAAATTGCGAGAACAGAGGAAAATTGAATGAAGAAGACGGGTATTGAATCGTACCTTGACAAGAATCTGCATCAAAGAACACAACATCGAAATTGAAATACGAGAAAAGAAACCCACGAGATTGTATGGATGAGTTGAGCCATTGTAGATAGCCATGCCCAGTTCCCAATATGTTGTTGTTTGTCTTCAAACATGCTTTCAGTAAGCTGATGGACTTGTCCGGGACGTTGCCTTGACCGCCTAGTTAGTTGGACCGGTTTTACTGTTTGAACCAGTCCTCTATTTTGGACTGACCTACTCAATTTGACATTACTAGTTGAAAGGCGTGTATTTCCAGACCACTGGTCGTTTATTTTGCACCACTAACAAGACATGCATGGACTTATTGGGTAAATACACTTCTCTCCTTTAACATGTTCTATGTTCCTTTATATCTAGTTCAACGTATTCTTGACACTCGTGGCATAACTCAATGGTGCAAAGAATATGAGTGAGGTAGTCTCAACTGAGTTAGTAGCTGCAATGTGAGTGTTCAATTTCTGCCTCTAACAAAATTTGGAATTGGACTCTTTGTCGGTATCAATATGGCAGCTCTTGTACTCTGACGTGCTGAAACAGATCCCACGATTTACTTTCTCCACAATGCTCTAGGGACGGGACAGTAGGGGACCCTCAAGGTTGGGGTTCAACCTTTTTTAGTTCAACGTATTCTTTTATACCTTTTTTTATTAAATTATTAAATATGTCTTGCAGAAGAATGTTTGGTATCAGTCTTTTGCTGATGGAATATGTAATCAATTCTTTTCTATTAAAATAACGTCCACACCATAAAAATTACAAAAAGATGTATGGTCCCTACGTCAGTCAAACGATGCATGCATCTTTTTACATAATTTATTTTTAATCCTAACTAAAAAAATAAGAACACGTGGTATTAACTATTGAACATAATCTAACTATAAAATTAAAAAGACTTTAAATTTTTTCTGAACTACAGCTCCCATCCCACCAAAACGAGCTGAGCATGCTTATATTTCTTATGCCATCATATAGAATAGTTCCAAAGTACCATCTCAGCATCACTTTCCAAATCATCCCAGCTGAAACTACAGTCTAAACAAGGTGGTGGTGACAACAAAACTCCTTCCATATTTGTCACTGAATCCTCATTCATGTAAAAAACATCACAATCTGATAATGTTTTTGCAGTGTCCAATGTTGTCAAATTTGATAATGTGTTTGTTGTGTCTAACGTTGTAAGATTTTTACCAGAAACCCCCCTAGTATCCATCTTATTTTCTAGCAAAATGGCACCACCATCCTCCGGCAGCCTGAACCTTTCTGCCGCCTCCCACGCCGCCTTCTGAATATCCTTGACATCATTGGAAATTGGCACTGGCAAGCGCCAAACCGAGTCAGCGAAATTTAGGCAAGCTGACCGACCCCTGAAAGCCAATGCAGCAACATCATGAGCACGCGCCGCCATTTCTGCATTAGGATAAGTTCCTAGCCACATTCTTTTCTGATTGCTGGGTTGGCGTAGTTCACATACCCATTTATTCGAATTCCTCCGCCTTACACCCCGATAAACCGGGTGGCGCGTTTCCTTGAACTTTTTCCTCCCGGCGCGTTTCTTGGACTTACTCGACGCCAAAATAACCTCTTCATCAGAATGTCCCCTTAAGTATGGAATCTCCGGCACGTTGAAAACCCGACTCTCCGACTCGAATGCATTAGGATCAGAATACGAACTTGATGAATCCATTGGAAATTATGATCAAGTCTCAGACAAAATAATTAATGTTGGATCTTTTGTTGCTTATTTGGGTGTTCTTAAGTTTGGAATCAGTGGTTTTTATAAATTTGAGTACGAAGCAAATACACCCACACGGGAACACGGTATGGACAAGAATTTGCAGCTCACTTTGGAGCACAAAACGTGGGTCCATACTATTTCAACGTGGTATATGATGTGGCAATAATATGGGTAAATGATCTCATTCGAAACTGATTTGACCATTGACAAATGTTTTGACCTTTGACAAAATTGTCTGTCGCCCACTTTGAGGAAACAAATAGTCGATTGGCACACGAACACGTATGCCACGCACTACTTCCACAATGTATTTTTTTCGTTTACAAATTTAGCCCGTTTAACTCACATCAAAATTAAATTCTTTATTTTTTCACTCATTTTCAATTACAAATTCAAATAATAAAAATTCTACATGTAAACTTAAATTTTTCTTTACATTTTAACAATGCATTTTCAAAATATAATTTTCTCCAACTTTCTCTTTACAATGGTCATCAAATAGAATAATTTATTATTATTATTATTATTATTATTATTATTATTGAATTGTCTACTTTCAAGAGACATGATAAAAACTTCACACTGATCATGTGAGATGAAAAGTTTTTGTCCTATCCGCTGTGGACAATAGGTCATACCCGTTCATTATTAATTCACTGTTTGCATAATCCATGGATAGTAGGACTCATGATTTACCAAAAAGAAAAAAAAAATGTAAAGAAGCACTATAAAAGAGTACTATTTTTTTTTTTTAACTAATATAACAGAGTGGGTTGCTGTTTACTGTTCACGAGCCATGAGCCGAGCCGAATGGCTTTTTGGCTCGGCTCGGCTAAGCCGCCTGAATAGTTTTTTTTTTTCCTTTTTAATTCAGTATTTTAGG
>CAIGRL010060257.1:0-10208 GCA_903798325.1 Fraxinus xanthoxyloides | reverse complement strand
GTTTTAAATATTAGAGATTGTGGGTGACATATAAAAAAAAAATGGGTATAATTTATCCCAAAATAAAAAAAAAAAAAATTGCATCGGAACTACTGAGATTCATTTTAAATTTTAGCAATTTTTACTATTTTTAATAGTTAAACGAACGGAATGAGACGATATGGGATTTTACGCACCTAAAAGATTGTATTTCGCACGTAAGATTTCAAACATGGACTTTTCTGCTATTTTCAATAGGTAAAGGAAAATTCCACACATTGTTAAGTATGTAGCGAAATTTTTTGCTATTAAACATTTAATCTACAATATATTAAAAGGAATGATTGAGCATAAACTTTTATATATCAAATTTACTCTTACATATTTAGTTATATGTCGGATATACCATAATACCAATTTTGTCCTTTCATATTTAATTATATGTCCAATATATCCTTGTTTTGTCAACTACAAAAAGAACAAAATAAAGAAGTGAAATAAAGTTGAAAGGTTGCATTAATATGTTAATTCAATGTATTCAAATTTCAACATGAAATTAAAAAAAAAAAAAAATCCTTTTTCTTTTACATTTGTCATAATTCCCTAAAACACTTATTTAATTTTAATTTTGTTAATAGTTAATTAATAAAATTAATTCAATATAAGGATCATGAAATGAAAAAATCCATTTTCTTTTCTATTTGTTTAAGGAACTCAAAGGACAGGTTTTTGAAGAATATTATAATGTTCATTTATCATAATAATGTTAAAACCAATTTTAACATTTATGGTCATATTTCTTTCCAATTCGTAGGAAAATGTGGATGGACGTTACAAATATGTGAAGGTAAATAACTTCTAATTATTAGGATCTTTAAAATTGGCAACGATCATCTCTGTTTTTGCATAACCATTACTTCATCCTTTTAAGTGTTATCATTTACAATTTGAAATGAAATTTTGATTCTTAATTATTATATTATAATTATAAAATATGATTATAAATAGATGAGTAAGCGATTAAAACTTAATTCGATTAACATATGTTTTAAGGATTTCAAATAAAAGAATATAATCTATAATATATTTTTATCTTTTTGCATTTGATGGAGACTAGGCGAAGTTGAATTATAATTAATTTGCTCCGAAAGGATTAATATTTAGAGCGTGTTTGAACCCTATTTTTAATATTAAATTGATGAAAAATGTGTCGTTAAAAAATAAGAAAAATATTTGGATTTGCATGTAATATTATTGACCGTTTGAAAACTCGCAAGTGAACGATATTGTGATCAAGTAATATAATGGTGTGTAAAGTGTCAATATCACGGGGACTACGTATTCAATCGAGTTATAATTAATAGTAGCCTTAATCCAATAGTAAATAGGGTTTGAGTCTTCTATACTAATATCTAAACTATCGATTAAATTAGAAAACAATTAACAAGTTTGATTTCAAATACGTAAAAGTATTGTTAAGATGTAAAATCCCCTTGTTAATCCATTTTTAACACAACAATTAAAATGACTCATTGTTATCATGCGAGTTAATTGAAGTTTCAAATTTATTTAAGAATTTCTCCCGATAGCAATTAAATCTATTCCTATATGCGATATTTCTATATTTCTATAGAAGATATCAACATAGAAGAAAACATAAAACAAGTTAGAACATTTTAAAAAAAATCATGCGAAGTACTCTATCGAAACTCACAATGCTTATTGTTATGTGCTAACGATCCTATTATCTCTCTCCATGTTAATAAAATTTACAAACAATTCAACTAATGGCCAATTAATCAAAAAACATATTAAACAATAATAAACATCCAAACATTCGAACAATTTAATGTCAAAAATAATTAATTACTACTAAAAATTTCAAAACAATGGTTCATCTATATCTTAGCAATGTAAAAATTTATTATAACATAATATTGAAATTAAACACGCAAAAGTGGAACAACATCACTGAAAATTGATGAAACGTGAACAAATTTGAAATTAATTTTCTGCCCCTATTTCCGCCTTTGTTTGCGTGGATTTATATATTATATATATAAATATATCTTAACCACTTCACTTTCCGTGTGTATACGTGTAACTTGAGCTTTTTCATACTTCAAATTTATGTACGCATATATGTAATAAGTCTTCACTTTGCGTGTATATTCAGCCTCTGTGCTTTGTTGTGTTTTTTTTTCTTCTTTTGTTCGTGCTGCGTTCCTCCTCTTTTTTTCTTTTTTGTCGTCTCTCTCTCTCTATTGTCCATCTGTCTTGTGTGTGTGTGTGTGTGTGTGTGTGTGTGTAAAACCTATTTTTTCTACCCAACAAAAGTCCATCCAAATTGAGGATCAATTAATTAATGTTTGTTTTGCTTTCCAAATCCTCAACTCTTTCGCATAATGCAAGTTAGTCATTGTACTTTGAATTTTGCCATTTTTGCCACATTTTGCTTCTTTCTTTCAATTCCTTTTCCAATCAAAGAATTTCACATATTAAACATAAAATGCAACAATTTAGAATATATTTTGTCAAAATAACGATCAAATGTCGTTATTTTAGGTCCCGAATAAGTGTAAAAATTACACTTATCAAATACCCTCAAACTTAAACATTTGTTTGTCCACAAACAAAATTATAATCCAAATAATAACTAGCACACAAGCATGTAAGAGTATTTGATTAGAAAATCTAGCTTTTCATCTCAGTATTTGAAATTATAGTACTAAATTTACAAACTGTTTCAAAGTCACAATACCAAATCAATACATACTCTTCCATTGCAAAATCGACGTGTGTGTGTGAAGAACTAAGTAGATATCATGACTTTACAAGTTGCTTTAATTTTCGACCCTCTGTGATCAAATATATCATTTCATCTCTCGTATGATTTACACACGCCCCCAAACTTGTTCTTTTTTCACTCTTTTTCCAGTGTGTAATCTAAGGTTGAATTTTTCATTACTATCATCACCCTCTCTAGTTCAGGTGGATTCTACTAATTGCAAGTCAACACATCAATAAACAAGGATTCTTCAATTCTTTGATCACTTCGATCTCTAAGACTCGATTAGACTAATTATCCTTTATCAAAAGTCAAATTCTCTGAAACAAGTGTTTGAATCTTAATCAAGACATTTAGTGCTTTTTATGCACTTTTTTTTCAAAAGTATTTTATTTTATTTTCATTTTTCTTTTTACGTTCTCTCCATTAAGCTTTCTAAATGACTCATATAAAAAACTTTATGTCGATGATTTTCAAGTCAGATGATTTTAGGGCACCAGGTTTTAAACACTCTTACAGATTAATAACCCAAGTCAAAAAAATTTCGAATGGAAGTTTCACATTTTAAAAAATATGCCTTGATCAGTGTCTCTTATTAAACATCTATTCAAGCAAAATCGACCTCCAACTTAAGATTTTTATCAAATTTTTTCCGGTTAATCTAAAACAATCCACATAAAAGTTTTTCACACATGGAATCCCTGTCCACATCTGTATCTTCCTAAACAGCAAAACCACCCTTAGAATGTGCTAAATTTGGTTTATGGATAAGTAATTTATTCTGGATTGGGTAAAACATATATGTTCAATCTATCAACATATGAATCAACTTAGTGAATCATGATGAAAAACTCAATTCTAGTGCACATATAAAATCAAGTTTTGCAAGATTAAGTCTCAATCAATTTAGTATGTAACCTATCTGCAGTTCATAAATCAACACCAAATTTTAAATTTAATTACCATTACCGGCCAGACTATCTAACAAACACGAGCATACAACAAAAAACAAGAAAATATAATTTTTTTGTATTTTTCTATTATATACTAAAGTAATAACGAAAAACAAACCCACAAACACTAAGAAACACATGAAAAATCACACTCCAAACTTAAAATCGATATTGTCCTCAATATTATAAAACATAAATAAGAATATAAAGGGACGATGAAGAAAATGAATTAGGTACTCCTTGAATTTTTCTGTTAAATGTAAGAGGCATTATGTGTGACGTAGACAATCTTCTTTATCACGCTTTCTCCTTGGTTTGTGTTGGTTTGAGTATTCCGCGACGTCGTGCTCCTGTACATAGCGGTCAAACCAAATAATATAGATCAAATCACCTAAAACATGTGTTACTTAGCCCGAATAATCAAAACAACCTACAATAAATTCAATGGTCAAAGGGAAAACATAATAGGATGGTGGTACCCTGTAAATTGAAACATGCCTATAACTAATGCAACATTTAATTAAGAATAAAACTACATGTAATGCAATACAAAAAACAAAAATAAATAAAAGGATTAAGAAATTGAGGTACCTCCTAATAAGCACTTAATTTATAGTCTTCAGCTAGACGTGGCAGCTTGATCATGTCGGGTTGTGGAGTTGGGTGAATGACTTCTCTTTATCAAAATCGTCATCCCAATATGCTTTCAAACACTGCTATTTATTTTGAAGTTGCCTTTTGTCTCACGAGTCACCTCAACTGCTCCATGTGGAAATGCTTGAACAACTGTGAATGATCCAAACCATCGAGAGCACAGTTTCCCAGGGAAAAGTTTCAATCTAGAATTGAACAATAGAACTTTTTGACATGGATTGAACTCACGCCTCTGGATGTTTTTATCATGCAGTCTTTTTGTCATTTCCTTATAAAGCTTTGCATTCTCAAAAGCATCCATCCGGAAATCATCTAATTCATTCAGTCGTAGCATCATCTTTTCTATAGTTGTCGTCATGTCCATATTCAGCTACTTTACTGCCCAATACGCTCAATGCTCCAACTCAACTTGAAGATGACAAATTTTTGAAAAATTGTGTTCATCGAGTATTTTTCGCATTTTCAACATTTTTGAATTTTTGACTTAAAAACACTCAAAACGACATTTTGGTCGTTTTGAGTTTTGTGTACAAATTTTTTTATGTTTTCAAAAACGTATTTTCGAAAATAGAAGAAAGAATGTTGGAAAATCGAAAACAGAAAANCTCAAAAGCATCCATCCGGAAATCATCTAATTCATTCAGTCGTAGCATCATCTTTTCTATAGTTGTCGTCATGTCCATATTCAGCTACTTTACTGCCCAATACGCTCAATGCTCCAACTCAACTTGAAGATGACAAATTTTTGAAAAATTGTGTTCATCGAGTATTTTTCGCATTTTCAACATTTTTGAATTTTTGACTTAAAAACACTCAAAACGACATTTTGGTCGTTTTGAGTTTTGTGTACAAATTTTTTTATGTTTTCAAAAACGTATTTTCGAAAATAGAAGAAAGAATGTTGGAAAATCGAAAACAGAAAACGGTTTGAAAACAGTAAAGAGAACGGGCCCTAAATATTTCAGAGGTGCATGATCTGTGTAGACAATTACCTTCTCTTCCATGAGATATGATTTGAATTTATCGAAAGCAAACACAATGGCTAGCAGCTTTTTTCTGTGGTGGTATAATTCAGCTATGCATCTGTTAGAGTCTTGCTTGTAGTAGATGACGTGGAGAGTTTTATCCTTTCTTTGACCGAGTACTACCCCTACTACATAGTCTCTGGTGTCATACATCAACTCAAATGGCAATTCTCAGTCTTGAACTGCTATAACCGGTGCTGAAATTAACTTTTTTTTAAGAGTGTCGAAGGATGCCAAACACTCATCAGAAAAATTAAATAGTGTATGATTTTCAAGTAGGTTGCATAGTAGTTTGGTGATTTTGGAGAAATCCTTGATAAGCCTCTTGTAGAAACCTGCATGGCCGAGGATACTATGTACTCCCTTAACCGAAATTGGTGGAGGTAGCTTTTCCATCACTTAAATCTTTGCTTTATCCACCTCGATACCATTTACTGAAATACTGTGCCCTAGTACCCACCATGAAGTGGCACTTCTCCCAATTTAACACGAAATTTTTTCCCTCACATTGTCGCAAGACTGAGAGGTAACTCTCAAATGATAAACTAAATACCGAAAAGTCATCCATGAAGACCTCAATGATTTTCTCTACAATATTTGAAAAGATTGCCATCATACATCATCGAAATGTGGCAGGAGCATTACATAACCCAAATGACATTCTTCTATATGCAAAGGTACCATAGTGGCACATAAATATAGTCTTCTCCTGATCCTCTGGAGCCACTGCAATCTGATTATAACCTGAGTACCCATCTAAGAAGCAATAATGTGAATGCACCGACAAGTCGTTCCAACATCTGATTAATGAAGGGTAACGAAAAGTGATCTTTTCGAGGTGCATTATTTAACTTCTTGTAGTCTATGCACATCCTCCATCTCGTGACTGACCTTGTTGGTATCAACTCATTATTCTCATTTTTTACCATTGTAGTCCCTCTTTTTTTTAGCACAACATGAAACAGACTAACAAACTTGCTATCAGAGATTGGATATATGATGCCTGCATCAAGGATTTTTAATACCTCTATTTGCACGACGTCCTTCTTAGCGGGATTCAATCTGTGCTGATTTTCCACTGTTGGCTTATTGTTTCTTCCATCAAGATTTTGTGCATGCATATCAATGGACTAATTCCTCTAATGTCTGCTATAGACCACCCAATAGCTGTTTTATGTTCCTGCAAAACTCTTAATAGTCTCTACTCTTCCACATCGATAATCTCATTTGCAATAATCACAGAGAGTGTGGATAACTCTCCCAAGTAAGCATACTTCAGATGTGATGGAATCACTTGAGCTCAAGATTTGGTGTTTTCTGAATAGAAGGTAGTGGTTTACTAGGTCTTTCACCAAGTTCCTCAAACTGTCTTCTTTTGATGGGGCGGCATAGACTCTATAAAGTAGGTGATCTGGCTTATCTCTTCAACTGTTGATTTTATATCTTGTAAGTGTATAAGAAGATTCTCCAAGTGATCTTTAGGGTGCTCAAGAATAAAAGTCTCCTCCAATGCCAAATCTACCATATCAATGTGCAGACAACTGTCTGATTCAATTAGATACTTGATAGCACTGAAAACATTGAATGTCACATGCTCATCATTCAATCGCAGCATCAATTGTCCCTTCTGAACATCAATTAAGGCCCAACATGTTACAAGGAATGGTCTTCCCAATATCAATGGCACGTCCTTGTCCTCCTCTATCGTGTCCAAAATGACGAAATCTGCCGGGTAGATAAATTTATCTACATTCACCATTATATCTTCAATAATTACCGTGGAAAATTTTACAAACCTGTCTGCCAGCTGTAAAGAGATCGATGTTGCCTTCATCTCTTCTAAGTTTAGTTTCCTAAAAATAGAGTAAAGTATAAGGTTAATGCTAGCACCTAAATCAAACAGAACCTTATCAAATGTCATTTCACCAATGGTACAAATGATAGTAAAACTCCCTGCTCCTTTAGTTTAGGTGGCAACTTATTTTGTAAGATGACATTGCATTCTTCGTTCAACATAATCGTTCCCAACTTCTCAAGCTTCTTCTTGCTTGTAAGTATCTTCTTCATAAATTTTGCGTAGCTGGCATTTGTGCTAGTGCATCCACAAATGGTATATTGATATGCAGATTTTTGAATACCTCAAGGAATTTCAAAAACTGCTTGTCCAGCTTATGTGGAAATGGGAGTGGTTGAACGATTTCTTTGGCAGGAGCGGTTACCTTAACCTTTGGATCTTTTGATTCTCTCTCTTGTTCTTTGTACTATATAGATTCCTTCAAGTGCTCCTCAACTGGGGTAGATACCTTCTCTTCTATTGCAATTGGTCTCTTCACAATTATCTCAGGTAATTGTACCCCACTACAAGTGGTAATAGCTTTGAAGTGCTCATTTGGATTTGTTTCGGTATCACTCGGCAATGCTCCTGGTAATCTATCTGAAGTGTCTTAGCTATCTATCCCATTTGATTTTTCAAATTTTTTATGGCAGCTCCCTGAACTTGCAAGTTCTTATTAGTATGTTGCATGTATTGAGTAGATATTGCCGACAACTTAGTCACAAGATCTTCTAATGAAGATTTTTTTTCATTCTGCTGAAAATCTAGCGGTGCAATTTGCTGTGGTGCAGTCTGAGAACCTTAGTTATCACTCCATTGAAAACATGAGTAGTTTCTCCAGCCTAGGTAATATGTGTTAGGATTTGGGGGTGTGTTTAAACCACATTATTTTGGAAGAATGTATTCTAGAATAGTAAATTGATGGAGAATGTGTGGTTGAAAAAGAAGGAAAAGTTATTGATGTGATATAAAAAATTATTTTATTGAAGAATGTGTGGTTGAAAATGAGTAGAAAAATGAANTCTTCTAATGAAGATTTTTTTTCATTCTGCTGAAAATCTAGCGGTGCAATTTGCTGTGGTGCAGTCTGAGAACCTTAGTTATCACTCCATTGAAAACATGAGTAGTTTCTCCAGCCTAGGTAATATGTGTTAGGATTTGGGGGTGTGTTTAAACCACATTATTTTGGAAGAATGTATTCTAGAATAGTAAATTGATGGAGAATATGTGGTTGAAAAAGAATGAAAAGTTATTGATGTGATGGAAAATATTATTTTATTGAAGAATGTGTGGTTGAAAATGAGAATGAAAATTTTAATGTGTACCAAACAAGGGCTGGATTGTGTTGTTGCTTTTGAAAATTTTGAGTGTAGTTCACATTTTTCACTGTTTGAACAAAAGGAGATCCTACATTACAATCAACACTCTCACGGTTCCCTCCACAATGTTTGCATTCGGTCCTATTGCATGGGCTACGTTCATCTGATCCACCTTTTGTGCCAATGATGCCAACTGTGCTGAAATAACTATCAAAAGATCAACTTCAAATACCCCTAACAACTCTCTTTTCGCTCGTCCTTTTAGTAGGCTAAAGTGCACTAGTAAATGTTAGATCCTCCAAGATTTGGTAGACTTGATCCACGATTTTTTTGTGATAGAATTATCGCATACGGAGTCCACGTTAGCCATGCTTATTGGATTCAAACCAAAATAAAAGTACTGCACCTGAAGCCATGTTTACAATTCGTGTTGTGGGCATTAGCGGAGTAAAGCTTTGTATCGTTCCCAAGCATCCGACTAACATTCTGAGTCCAGCTGTTGGAGTGTTCTAATCTCGTTCCTTAACTTTGCAATCCTTTTAGGTGGAAAATATTTGCTAAGAAATTTCTGGCTCAATTGGTTCCATGTAGTGATGCTCTAGGGTAGACAAGTGTCTAACCACTCTCGGCCTAGTCTCTCAACGCGTATGGAAAAAGTCTCAACGTGATTACTTCACTGGACACCCCTAGATATTCGATAGTTGTACAGATATCCAGAAATCTTGATACATGAGCATTGGGATTCTCCAAATCTCTCCCAAAGAATTGTAGCGCGTTTTGGAACATATTGATCACATCAGTCCTTAGGTGAAAGTTTGTCTGACCAAACGCCGGATATACTATGCTAGATTGACTTCCCATGACGGGTGGAACCATATACTCTTATATGATCCAGGAGTCGAGCCCGATGAGAATAAGCTCGGGACGGGATCCGTTGAATGTAAAAGGAGGCCCGATTACACGTTCGAGGGCAAAGCGGGTGAAAGAAGCGATGGGCTTGCTTGCTCAAGTTATGGTGGACGAAGTTTCAAAGTTAACAAGTCAAAGAACAAGTTTCATATTGGATTTGGAAGAAGAAACCAAATGGATCAAAGATACTAAATTGATCAACTCGATTCAAGTAGCAAATGAGCAGTGTGGATAAAAATTGTATAACTTTCAACTNATTGACTTCCCATGACGGGTGGAACCATATACTCTTATATGATCCAGGAGTCGAGCCCGATGAGAATAAGCTCGGGACGGGATCCGTTGAATGTAAAAGGAGGCCCGATTACACGTTCGAGGGCAAAGCGGGTGAAAGAAGCGATGGGCTTGCTTGCTCAAGTTATGGTGGACGAAGTTTCAAAGTTAACAAGTCAAAGAACAAGTTTCATATTGGATTTGGAAGAAGAAACCAAATGGATCAAAGAAACTAAATGAATCAACTTAATTCAAATAGCAAACGAGCAGCGTGGATAAAAATGAGCATAACTTTTAGCTCGGTGTCGGATTTTCTTCCATAGTACTTTTCGAAAACCAGACGCATCGTACTTTTGGGCTTGCATTCACACAGAAATAGGCCGAGAACAAATTGGCGGAAGACTTTCATTTTTCGTGAATTTCCTTGTTAGACTATAATTCTATTTTCTTTCCAATTTTAAAATATTTTGTAAC